>JACCPG010007124.1:0-47965 GCA_016069955.1 Drepana arcuata
TTATTTTATTATATCGTACTGTCCAAAACAGTAACTCGAGCATTTTTGTTCAGACTTTTACTGCCCATCAACGCCGATACGGCCCCATCCACCTTATTACCGGAAGTTATCCTTCTTTCAATATCTTTTTCACACTTTCCATCTCGTGTGAACATGTTTCCTAGATATAAAAATTGCTCTAGAATTTACCCATTTACCGATATAACACACTCTGTCACTTGTTCACCTCTTTCAAATACTAAAAACCTCAGTCTTGCCAGCGTTTAGGCGCAGCTCCTTCTTTTCTATAAGACTTCTATTTATTCTATTAGAGTAATGAAACATAGGTATATGAACCGATTAGTGAACGTGTTAAAGATTTATGTGGAATATAAATTTAACATATATGAACCGATTAGTGAACGTGTTAAAGATCTATGTGGAAATAAAAATGTTAACCGTCAAAAAATGAACAAGTTTTATTAACAAGTAGAAGTTAATTTACTTCAGGCAGGTATTACTCAAACAAATTTTGTCGTACGTACTCCAAATGTTATACTTAAGTGAATAAATTATTCGGTCGGTTACGGAGTACTAAGCCTAACACAAGGATACGTTGTTTGAACATCTTGTATTCGTACTTTAACGGTCTACTCAAGATCACGAGTATCGATAAGGCAGCAATGTTATGTGACAAATAATTTATGGCCGCGATTTTTTTTTATTATACGCAAATTTACCTAAAAGTGGTTGACAAACGTTGGATAAAATTATACGGTAAGTTTTTATATACAATCTTCGCGTCTACAAGGGTTCCGAAGGGACAGGTAGAGCTGTGTAGATAGAACATACCTATTTTCCGCCAGAGATACCTTTTAGCTGCCAACGTGACAGATGGCGAGTCTATCGTACCATCATACATTGCACATCATACCTCGTACTACCTACGTCCACCGAGTATTCATACGCCTTTGAATTTCTTCTCAAATGCAGGTTTCTTCTCGATGTTTTTCTTCACCGTAATGCACCGTAAAGGTGTGACTAATTCTAGTTATTAAGTTGAGAAAATCCCATTGTTAAACTAGGGATTCGACCTTGCAATCTTTGTGTTGCAGGCAACTACTGGAACCACTCAGCCACAACGTCGGTTCCGTAAAATACTTAATTACTTTAACATCACTCAATATAACCTACTTAAGGTTATATTTAAGTATAGTTCACCACAATTTGATAACAAGGCACAGGCCTCAACAATTCACGCGAGCGATTTCTAACAAATTGCCGATCCGGCCCGGCTATTATCGGTCCCTGCTCGTTATTCGGCCCCGGTATAATTGCGTTTAATACACCACGTTTACAAATAATAATATGTGGTTAGGTTTATGAAAAAATGAGGAAATTATAGTCCATTGAAGGGCAAAGAGTCGTTAAGATTGTTAATATCGGCCCTATTTGGTCGGCGTTCTAAGAACTTGGTGTGTATCTTCAAAATGAATGCTAACATTCCAGTGGCTGCAGACAAATTCCTTTTCTATAAGCGTTCATCCTATCATTTACCTACAACTTGTATGGCAATGAGATTAGCTGCGAAAAACTATTTCTAAAAAGTTTTATTTTATTCATTTGTTTTCATAGTATTCGATATATGAAATTAAATTTTTTTTTTTAATTTCATTGTCATATAAACTATACATATTTGCTAGCACAAATGAATTTTGTCTAGAGCCGCGGATATGGTATGCTGGTTACATCAGAAGTCAACTAGCAACCTTAAAATACCTTACCTCAAATCTGATTTTAAATTCGTGTGTGCGATTTATAAACGACTGGCTAAAATAAAATATAATCCTACTAATATTATAGATGCGAAAGTTTGTGAGTATGTATGTATAGATTGTTACTCAATCACGCCAGAATGGCTGAACGGAATTGAATGCAATTTGGCACAGAGATAGATTATTAGCTGGATTAATAAATATTTCATAACAGAAATAATTACCTACTAAATCAAATATTAAACCGACTGGGGCAGCTAGTAGAAGTTAATTTTGGAATTTGTGAATCAAAGCTAAATCAAAACAAAGTACATGTTGAAGTATAAAAAAAATATTTTGATTATATTTATATCGCTTCCCAGTGCCAACGACAATCCCGCCGTATTCAAGTGAGAATATTCAAATGAATATATTAATAGTTTTATTTCAGAATAATAATTAGAACATTCAACATTCTTAAACTTGTTTATTTATTTAATATTTTGCAACAGCTTACAATTTTTATAAACTGACAATATACCCTGATGGGCGTAGCAACACAATAATTTTTTTATTCCTTAAATTAATACATACTTCAAATAATTAAATTTACTTAAAATTATGATAACATTTATACCATTAAAATTTAAAATGTTTTGAGATCAAGGCTAGTTAGAATTTAATGTTATAATGTAATCCCTATAACTAATGACAACAACTATATGTTTAATAATAAAATATAACTGAGAAGATATAACTGTTGAACAAAACACAAAAAAATGTTTTTTATTAATCTTTGAAGATAGTTCTCTGCTATAAATGATGGTCCATATTACATTATCAGTATATAAATGTGAACAATGTGAAATGAAAACCAATCATGACAGAGCTTCAGGGTTATTTTTTGCAAGTCAAATAGGTGGCTGTTAGGTCGACTCTGGCAAGTGATTTTATGCTAATTTCTACGTTTATTATGCAAATCCGCCAGACTAGGGCTGGGGATCGGTCGATGGACGAATCTGATTGTGTTGTATTAAGAGAGAAATTCGATAAAGGGCTACGTATTTTTACATAATTATTATGTTGTATCTATATCTCTATTTTTTATGCATAATAATAGTTTTGTTTTTTGTATATATATGCCTCCACGCTTTCGTCAAGGATTCCTACGGGGTAGGCAGATATGTAGTAACTACACACTCAATTTTCGCCGAAGATATATTTTAAGTGCAGAGACAGCTCACGGCTGTTTTTCAAGCATACATATGTTTTGAATTTCTTCTCAAACGTATCCAGGTTTCTTCTCTATATTTTCATTCACCGTCAAGCTCATGGTGTGAATTATTGTACTTATGTTTAGTAAATCTTATTGGTACATTCTGGTGTCGAAACAGTAGTATTTGTGCTGCAGGCAACTACCCGTACTTCTCAGCCACCTCGGCTCCATACATTACCTACTAAATGTATACAGCATATATTTCAGAATTTACAGAAAATTCAAAGGCGTATGTATAGTCGTGCTTGAGTAACGGCGATGAACTCGCCATCTGTCACGTTGGCACCTAATATACCTCTGTCGGAAAGTGGGTGTGTGGGTATTACCTATACACCTCTGCCTACCCCTTCGGGGTCCCTTGTGGGAAGGCGTGAGGATATATTATATTATTATTATTATATATTTCCAATGACAAACCGCGCAAACACTTTTGTATACATTAACTGGTATTATTGAAAAGACTCCATTAACATTAAAAATATTTTATACATTGTAAACATTACGTCTCGGTGCATGATTTCAGCATAAAATTTGCAAAGATACCTCATCGATTGTTTACTATAACTTGTGGACGAAGCGAAAGAGGAATGTAAGTCTAGAGAGAACTGCGGTTTCGACTTTAATCTTGACATTCCCATCCTTGAGTGTCCGATCGATTTGATCTAGGTAGTTGGAACGTTGTCTTCCTTGGCCTCTTATTGCATCTTTTGCATTCTCGTTTAGTAATAGGGCGCCGCTTGTGGAGGTGACTACCTAAACTACCTTGTGCCCTTCAATATACACATTGAGTTATTTAATTTTGACATTCAGGCATTTTTCTTTTCTAGATACGAGCCATGTCGGCGTTGATGGGCAGTAAAAGTCTGAGCAAGAATGCTCAGTTGCTGTCCACAACGCGATATTGGTACCTACCTTATTGTATGGCAGCGAATCCTGGGTATGTCAGAGGAAGTATGAAAATAGCTTGAATGCAGTCGAGATGCGATCTCTTCGAAAAATGTGCGGCGTAACGATATTAGATCGAATCCGCAATGAACAGATTCGCAAATCAACTGGCGTGAATGAGGGCGTGATTGTAAAGATGAAGAAAGGCATGTTACGTTGGTTTGGACACATAGACAGGATGAGTGAAGAAATGTTGACGAAACAGATATACAAAGCAAAAGTGTGTGCAAGAAGAGGCAGAGGAAGGCCACGTTCCAACTACCTGGATCAAATAGATCGGACTCTGAAGGACGGGAACGTTAAGAGCACTCGAAACCGACGAGCATGTATGAAGGGACTGATGAATGTGGACGAAGCGAAAGAGGTATGTAAGTCTAGAGAGAACTGGCGCTCTATACTCTCTGCCTACCCCGTTAGGGACTTGGCGTGATGATATGTATGTATGTATGTAGATACGATAATAATAATTAAAAGAAGTTGCATCAGAGACGTCAACAAGTGCATAGCTCTAGTTGACGTCTCGGATGCCAAATTTCGTACGCTAATGATAATTTCTTAACATTTAAAAAAAAAAAGGAGTTTTTCAATTCGTCCGTTACTTTTCTCAATATCAATGGAATATTCAACGATGGGAATCCAGGCCGGTGAGCATGAATGAAGGGACAGTACGTTTAGAGAGAATTGGCGCCCTACTGACTCTACTTACTCTGTGAGGCACTTGGCGACATGATATACATGTAAGATAAATTTATTCTAAAATAGTGCAACTAAAGTTGCAGTAGAAGATAATACTAAGCAAAACAAGCCCCCGTGAAATACGTGATAACCAGTAGAATGCGGTCGTCATTACTGAATTATTTGATCAATAGAGATTATTTCAATTGATAGATCAGAATAATTACTAATCTATCAACAGGAGGAAATCGATGAAAATGTATCGATACTTATAGTCAATTCTTTGTCAGCACAGCTCTGTCTCAACCCTAGGGCTGTCCCAGCGGGTCGTGGTCGCCAATTTGCGTTTTAATTAAGTATTCGTATAACAGGTTTGTTTTCGCTGCGAATTGTTTTCCCTCGCGCTGCGGGCTGTTACTGGCGGCCGTTTGGGAGGAGTGATGATGAGGCTGTTATAGTTACTATCAATCCTCAGTCGTGATCAGTTATCGATGCACTCCCCCTTCAGAGGAGGGAGCAACCTCTTCTTAGAGTATTTACAGGATGTGTCTGAAAAGGGGATAGAAAGGGCAAAGTAAAAGAAAGCAATAAAGAAAATAGAAATATTATAAATATAATGGTCGTTGAGAAAAACAAGTTCGCACTTTAAAAAAGTAATCCTCACGCCTTCCCATAAGGGTCCCCGAAGGGGTAGGCAGAGGTGTATAAGTAGTGCCCACACACCCACTTTCCGCCAGAGATATGTGCCAGATGGCTATCCACAGCTATACGCCTAATTTCTTCTCAGACGTATGCAGGTTTCCTCTCGCTGTTTTCCTTCACCGTAAAGCTCATTGTGTGCCTAATCACTGTACTTAAGTTCAGAAAAACTCATTGGTACATAGTCTGGATTCGAACATGCGATCTTTGTGTCGCAGGCAACTACTCGAACCACTCAGCCACCACGGCTCATTGGAATAGTGATGACATTTATGTTAAGAAGGTACGTGGGTTAAGTTGATGCTTCTATCAGATTAGCTAGCTGAAGAGACTATTAACCGCATGCAGAGTCAATAACCGCTGGAGCGTACAGTCCTCGAGCGAAAGCCAATTGGCTACTGAGGTGTGGTATAGCTTGGGCAGATGAGGGAAATATTATATAATTATAGTACATATTATTAAGTAGCTGTTTCCCTCTAATTCACCCGCGTAAGACATGATTTCAATTATTGTTGCGTTCCTGGAATAAAGAGGTATGTTTAATTCCAGAAGAAATATATTTCTATGTGTTAAAAAGGCGAATAATCTATCATTGTGCAAAATTTCATTCAATTCCGTTCCTATCCTCTCGCCTTCCCACAAGAGTATGGAAGGGGTAGGTAGAGGTGTATAGGTGGTAACCTCACACCCACTTTCCACCAGAGATATATATTAGGTGCCAACGTGACAGTCAGCGAGTGAGTCGCCGTTACTCGAGCACGACTATACATACGCGTTTGAATTTCTTCTCAAGCGTACGCAGGTTTCCCTCGATGTTTTCCTTCACCGTAAAGCTTGTGATGTGACTAATCACTGTACTCAAGTTCAGAAAAACTCATTGGTACAGTCGAGATTCGAACTTGCGATCTTTGTGTCGGCCACCACGGTTACTATTATACCTTAAGGCCCTATATCAAGTTGAATAGAAATGTAATTCAAGGCTCTGCAATTGTGAAGAGCGCAAGAATAATCTACCTTGGTACATTCCTTTGGGTTTATTTGCGGGCCATAACTCACGAATATCGCCGAGAGCGGTCCATTTAACATGACTTACTGCCTTCCCGGACAGATTTCATAAAAATGTCCCGGGACGATCATTTCGCCTGTTTTATTACTAATGATATCCTACGACTTGACTCTTACAAGAATTGTGTGACTTTAGCTAATTGAATTGATGTTTACACGCTCTTTGGATGAAGATTGTTGGGCGAAAGTTTCTGAAGTTGTGCTACAATTTGTGTACTTTTTAAGTGTTAAAAAAGGGTGCATATTTAAGTTTTTGTTGTATTAAGTTTGAGCTGTGGTGGCCGAGTGGTTTGAGCAGTTGCGTGCGACGCAAAGGTCGCAAGTTCGAATCCCGACTGTACCAATGAGTTTTTCTGAACTTAAGTACAGTGATTAATCACACCACGAGCTTTAGGGTGAAGGAAAACATCGAGAGGAGACCTGCATACGTCTGAGAAGAAATTCAAAGGCATATGTATAGTCGTGCTGGAGTAACGGCGATGGACTCGCCATCTGTCACGTTGGAAGGCGTGAGGATACATTATATTATTATATTTAATTTGTATGGTATATTGGATTTTTAACAAGGGTCCCCCCGAATGGCTAGACAGAGGTATATAGTTACCTATACACTCACTTTTCGTCAGAGATATATTTTAGGTGCATGGTGAGTCCATCGCCTCATACACGCTTGTTTTCTTTCGATTTTTTCTTTTACTGTTATATTCGTGGTGTGATATATCACGGTTTTGAACACGATTCAAAGTAGCAATCTTTGTGTAGCAGGCGACTACATAAACCAGTTTACTACTACGACTTATATACCTATTAAATTAAGCTGTATTTTAATGAAATGTCATTAACGCTATATCGATCAACTCGACTGAGTATAGCAATGTCCTTAAGCGATTCGTTGTGCTTAGTAGGAACACTTTACTGACTACTATAATTCAGCCCGGGGGCTTTAAGTAAATGAATACGAACGCCTAAACGAATCCAATAATATTTTGGATGAAATTGGTTTAATTTTATTTACGTACCTTAATTTCATCATGCCTGCCCCTCACGAGGTAAGCAGAGGAAAAAGAGCGCTCATTCTAATTGGACTTTACAGACCTCATTCGCTACAAATGGCTTAATTCAACCTATAATATAATATAATAAATATAATAGGAAAACATCGAGAGGAAACCTGCATACGTCAGAGAAGAAATTCAAAGGCGTATGTATAATCGTGCTTGAGTAACGGCGATGGACTCGCCATCTGTCACGTTGGCACCTAATATACCTCTGGCGGAAAGTGGGTGTGTGGGAATTACCTGTACACCTCTGCCTACCCCTTCGGGGACCCTTGTGGCAAGGCGTGAGGATATATTATTATTATTATTATTATAGCACGCAATAACAATAATTGGAAAATCTTATGCTTAATTAACAAATCAAATCAGAAATAATAAACTATAAAAAAATGCTCCTAAATCACATTAACATGAAACCAAGTGGAACTCACAACTCGACCTTCTGCGGCGGTTGGGTAATTTTCAAGATAAAAAGACACACGGGGCACGAAGAAATAAACAGGCTTTGTATTAAGGAGCTTAACTTTTATGAGAGCAGTCTTGTTCGGCGGTATATCACGTTAAATGGCCTAGCTTTTTGTCGTTAAATTTGTAACTTATTGCGTTCGCAGAACCGAGTGACACTAAGGGTTCCGCTCAAGCAGTCCTGTATCATAAGCACCGAGTTGGCTGCTAATGAGTGCGTTAAGTCTTCTTAATTTTACACCTATTGGTACATATATATTGGTACTGTTCAAATATAAAACAAAGTTTCATAATATACGATGTAGTTCACCATTTCCTACTAGATAGCGCTAGCTGAACTTTAGATCGCGCTATTATATTATGCGCAGTCAGATTTCGTTGAGGGTTGTCTGAGTAAGTGCCGTTGGCATTTGTAATTAAAATTTCATTAACCTAACTGATGTCTTGATATTCGTTCCTGCACCTTTGGAAGCCATATAAGGGCCTGCACACCCACATTCCGCCAGAGATATATTTAAGGTGCTAACGTGACAGATGGCGAGTCCGTCGCCGGTACTCAAGCGATACTATACGTACACCTTTGAATGTTTTCCTCCATTACGAAGCTAGCGTAGTGCTTAATACTATACTAGAGTTTTTCTCAAACAAACTACTTACATACTATCACGCCGAGTCCTTCACCAGAGAAAGTAAAGATCCATTTCTTTCTGGACTTACATACATCGTTCGCTTCACAAACTTTCATCAGTCTCTTCATACAGACCGCAACTGTGATAAATAAATAATTAAAAGAAGCCAACGAACTGTTTATGTAACACAATATGTCGGCGAAGTAAAAATAAAGCTATAAAATTTTGTTTGCCTATCTCTTAGCCATAAACATCACACATCAATTGAGCGTAGTGTCATAAGGTCATCTGTAGTCTACTATCGCATTGGTAATTTATGGCGACGCTAGTCTATGGTTTTTATGTGTGTTATCTGTTAATTTTATGGCTGCCTATGAGCCTATATTCCCACAGCTTTTATACTTTTATTAGTAATAATCTACCGGCCAAGTGCTCTTTTATGTTAGTTGTAATAAACTTAATATAGTAACTTCTATTTTAGTGGAGCTTAATATCTTCAAATCATTGTTGCATCTTCCCTCTATCAGATACGAGCGTGTTTAGGCCTTCGAGACTGTAGTTTTCATTCCTTGACACAAGATGGCGTATCAAAATTATTACGAGCTATTGGTTCTGAGTAGTTATTACTAGGTTCGCAAATCATTTAACTATGTGGACGAAGCGAAAGAGGTATGTAAGTTTAGAGAGAACTGGTGCTCTATACTATCTGCCTAACCCGTTAGGGACTCGGCGTGGTGATATGTATGTATATGTATGTATAATTCGACAAAGAATGACACGTATGACATTCCTAAATATATATTTTTTTCTGATAATCCTTATGAAGCATAAACATGCAAGGTGTTTATATTTTTCTGATGGGAAGTATATTATTATGACGTACACACGAAAGAAGATATATTTGCCGCACTTATATCATTCCCAACCTTTTACGCCAGTAAAAAGTAATGTGTTCAATTAATCAGAGTTTATTTGCATTAAGAGGCAGGACGCTTGTTAATTTGTTGTCGGATGAAAAGTTAAGCTATTAGCGGCCATGCTCCCCGGGCGATTTTTTCAGCGCTCTTAATCTTACAGAGGAATGAGAAATGGCTTCTCCTTAAGAATTAATTTAGATGAATACCTTCAGAGCCTCGTTACTCATTGTCTTAATGTTTTTTTCTAGAAATATATCCCTTTTTAACTTCGCTTTGATGTTTTCTGTATGTGGATGAAGTGTTGGCTGTTTGTGCCTCTCATTGCCTGAGTTTGGAAGTCAGTAAAATTTTAATATTATTAAAGTGAGTTGTGGCCGAGTGGTTCGAGCAGTTGCCTGCGACGCAAAGGTCGCAAGTTCGAATCCCGACTGTACCAATGAGTTTTTCTGAACTTAAGTACAGTGATTAGTCACACCACGAGCTTTACGGTGAAGGAAAACATCGAGAGGAAACCTGCATACGTCTGAGAAGAAATTAAAAGGCGTATGTAAAGTCGTGCTCGAGTAACGGCGATGGACTCGCCATCTGTCACGTTGGCGGATATATTATATATATTATATAAAGTGAGTTGACTACATGCATAATAAATACCTAGTGCCCGTTATGTCCTTCCTAAATCTTCATACATATTAATCAGCCTCTTTATATATGCTTAGTTACAAGTACTTTTTAATCTATATAATATACATATTATTTTATATTAATGTTATTGCTCACATTCTATAACATATTCAGTGCAATAACTAAATACATTCTGCCCATTGGCGTTAGTTCATTTCGTCATTCTTAAAAAATCTATATTCGATAGACCACACTGATATAGTGAATATACATACATACATATCATCACGCCAAGTCCCTAACGGGGTAGGCAGAGAGTATAGAGCGCCAGTTCTCTCTAAACTTACATACCTCTTTCGCTTCGTCCACATTCATCAGTCTCTTCATACATGCTCGTCGGTTTCGAGTACTCTTAACGTTCCCGTCCTTGAGAGTCCGTAATATATAGTGAATATCATATCTTATCTTACTATAATATTATAATTCTAATATTATAAATGTGAAAGTTTGTAAGTTTGGATGTTTGCGGTTCTTTCACGGCCAAACGGCTGAACCGATGTGGCTGAAAGTTGAAATGGTGATAGCTTATACTTAGGAATAGGACATAGGCTACTTTTTTTTTTATCCTGAAAAATTCAAAATTCTTATATTATGATGTTTTTTCACGGCATAGCGGCTGAACCGATTCTAGCAGGAAAATTTCCAAAGCTACTGTATCGAACTCCACGCGGGCGAAGCCGCGGGCATAAGCTAGTGATAAATAAACTCTCATGCACACATCGCCCTCACATATATGAGCACGTCAAATAACCATCTCGCGCCGTTATCTCGTCTCTTGGAGCCCGATTTACAACTACAGAGACACCTTGTCCAACCGTTTAACTGTTATAACGTTATAAATTTAACTGTTATTGTTCCGACTGTTAGAATTAACGATTATTGTCGGCTGATAGACGTACGCCGACCGATAACAGACGATAACGACGTTCAGCTACGAAGAAATGAGACAAGCTAAAATGGCGTAGACGTGCTACGACGTAGCAATACAATAAGATTTATCGGCTACGAGAGTTACGAATTGGAAGATACTAAAACATAATATTGGCTTATATTTTTACTATGTTTATTGTAGTGTTAAAAGGTTTTCTTGAATATTGTTTATTGATAAATATATCAGAACAAATAATGATACCTAATTGATAATATATTAATAAAGAATAAAGACTAACAACTATTTTTGCAGACTTAGTGCACGCGCCTAACTACCGCATCCACCGATTTTTCTTTCACGTTCTATGAATAAAAGGAGATTTATGAACGTGCGTGCAGGTTTCAAAGAATACGAGCCGATAACGTAGAGTTATGGCACCAATAATCACAGAGATAGTGATACAACTGCTTTGTTTACCCGTGTTCCTTGTGAAATGCTTTTACAAAACGCTGCCAACAGTCACGATTTTGTTAAGTAAAACTTTGAAATTGATAACAATACTATAATATATATCTTCACGCCTTCTGACAAGGGTTCTCGTAGGGGTAGGCAGAGGTGTGCAGGTAGAATCCACACACCAACTGTATATGTATCCGAACCAAAAGTGTTTCAGATTGAACTTTGATAAGTTTTCTTAATTTTAATGTCAATAAAAGTAATATTAATCCACATATATAAATAAAAATCGAAGGCTAATATGTGTGTACTACCTGTATACCTCTGCCTACCTCTTCGGGTACCCCTGTGAGAAGAGGCGTGAAGATGTACAATATAGATTCTATAATGTCGTACGTTCTTCTCTATCTTTTGAATAACTTCCTCAGTTTTGACGTATATCTAAAGACGTTGAAATTTACGGACCATTAATCGCGCGATGTCCGAACCGCTGCACTGTGTGGGTTTGAATGAATTAAACGCCTTAAAGATTTAGAATTTGTTTGAAAAACATACAATTTTGTGTTTCCTGCTCCTACGCGCTTATATTCTTAATCCGTTGCAAGATAATTTATGTGGGTTTTTATTCACGTTTAGTTGCTTCCCCGCATTTGATGGTTAATGTTTGATCTTTGTTGAGTTATGCATGATATTGTTTATTTTACCACGTTTTATGAATGGGGGAATTTATTATAAATCACCCATTAGCTGTACGCGCAATTTTTGTGAGATTGATGGGAATGAGTTTTATATTTAGGCATTCCGGTCGCTTGTATTTATATTTGAGCTGATTGGAAGATGTTTGGCCTCTTGAGTGATCACTCGTTGATATATATACAGATCGCGTTGCTAACAATTTGTCTACTTATTATTTTTTTATTATTTTTAATAAATAAAAAAATCTTAAATACAATAACTACACTACAACTAATAAATACGCTCGCTTTATTTTTAGAAAATAAGTCAACTGTATTACGAAATAAATTGGTAGCTAATTTGTTTTATTACATTTATTTTTTAAGGGACGCAAGATTGCTTCTTTGAATCCCGACTATATTTAAGATTTTTTTGAACTTAAATACAGTGATTAGTCACACCTCGAGGTTACGGTAAAGTAAAACGTCGATAGGAAACCTGCATACGTTTAAGAAAAAATCTAAGACGAATGTATGTATGACGCAAATACGGCAACGGACTCCAACTGTCACGTTGGTACGTAAGCATGAATTCCCGTAGGTGATCCTGCCTACCCTATCCCATATGTAAAAAAAACAAATCTACCACAAACACTATCACAAACAAATACTATATTTCCGCTTCAAGATTTAATATATGCCTGTAGGTAACAATATTATTTCTCAACCACGTATAGAATAACATAAATCACAAGTTTCCATGAATGCCCGTCACATGTCACGTGACGAGCACGTCGCGCGCCCGTCACGAGCCCGTCACGAGCGCGTATTTATGACAGCGCGTCGTCGACAGCCGCCGCCATTTATAAAACTCAATTACGCTCCGTCGCCGCTCGCCTTCGCTCCCTAATAATGATAATTGATGACGAAATTTGCGAGCTTTTTGCGGAGAGATCCTTGCCGGCTATATTTCTTCTTGGATGTGTGTTCACAATGTCTGATGCGATACGAATTATTTTATACTTCAATTTTTTTTTGTTATTTATACAGATAGTGCCATGCACGAAGACGCGCCCCACCAATTTCCAGTCGAGGGGGACGCGGGAGGCCGGGAGTATAACCCGACTCTACTAAATTGTAGTGTGCGCATGCACACATAGGTAATCAGTGTGTACCGATAATACTGAAACATTAGTGGAAGGTTGCCCTCTTTAAGGAAGAATAGTGGGGTGCGTCTTCGTGGATGGCACGACACCATCCGTATAAATATAAATATTTTTTTATTAAAGTAAATTTATCTCAACAAAAATGTGACTAATTGTGTATGCTTTTAGTCTAGTCTACTGTAGTCCCTTCTTGGCTACATTATTCAAGTGTGGCTACAAAATCCTGAGGTTATGTCTAAGAGGCCGTTCAAGTATTATGTGTAATTTTTTACAAATATTAATCCCCTCCCCCATATCAGCAAAAGTAAGCAAATCTCTTACATGCTTACTTGCAAGAGTGCATATATTTATTGGTATTAATAATAATAATTTAATTAATAATAAAGAGCCGTGGTGGCCGAGTGGTTCGAGCAGTTGCCTGCGACGCAAAGGTCGCAAGTTCGAATCCCGCCTGTACCAATGAGTTTTTCTAAACTTAAGTACAGTGATTAGTCACACCACGAGCTTTACGGTGAAGGAAAACATCGAGAGGAAACCTGCATACGTCTGAGAAGAAATTCAAAAAAGGCGTATGTATAGTCGTGCTTGAGTAACGGCGATGGACTCGCCATCTGTCACGTTGGCACCTAATATTCCTCATTTAAAGTGGGTGTGTCGGTATTACCTATACACCTCTGCCTACCCCTTCGGGGACCCTTGTGGGAAGGCGTGAGGATATATATATAATAATAATTATTTATTTATTTCGGATCATATTATCCATAGTGTTAGTAAATACAGGATTTAACTTATGAAACTATGTTAGTAGGAACTATTTCAACAAAATAAAACTAAAATTTAAATCACACTAAAGCCTAACGTAGGTATCTCCCACAAGTTCAACAACCACAAAAGTGTGCACCCGTGTCCCAGGGTCAGGTTTCTGCGCTTAAATTATTTATTTAATATAGTATTGTTATCTGGTTTCGTTATTGATTTATGAGCAGTAGTTATCAACTTCGCACGCATAATATTTATTCAAGCATATTATATGATAATTCAATTATTATAATTTTAATTCATTTACGATTCTTTACAACTTTAATTTTATGCTATTCAAATGATATTATAAAGTTAAGATTACATATAATGTCGCCTCTTTCCCGTTGGGGTAGGCAGAGAGCACTTCTTTCCACTTGCTACGATCCTTACTTACATTTACTACTTTACTTACATACTTCTTTAGTTCGTTATACGCATCATACATGCTCTTCGGTTTTGGGTACTCTCTAATTGTAATTTTATTACAGTTCAAATCAAATTTGTTCTACCCCCCCCCCCCCCACCAAAAATAAGTAATGTGAAGGCCCCTCGCCTCTCTCAACTGCTTACGTAAAATTTGGATAACCCCTAACTAGAAAAAATATAAACACGTTTTGTTGGTCCATATAAAATGCCAAGTTAATATGTACATATGTATACATAGCTAAGCATCATAGCTAAGCTACATAGATTAGCTACATAGATTAGCTACATAGATTACCTACATAGCTTAGCTACACACGCCTAGTTCCTAACGGGGTAAGCAGAGAGCATAGAGCGCCAGTACTCTCCATACTCGCATACTTCTTACGCATCGTCCACATTCATCTGTCTTTTCCCTGGTGTTGCAAGCTCCCATACGCGGCGGTAACCGCTTACCATCAGGCGGACCGCATGCTTGTTTGCCACACAAGTGGTATAAAAAAAAAAAATTGCTCGCCAGTTTCGAATACTCTTGACGTTCCCGTCTTTGAGTTCAGTGGGATCGATATGGTCGGACACTCAAAGACGTACATATGCATACATATATACGAAAAAGCAGTTTAGTTATTAACTGCGTCTTAAGTAGGTCTTACTTCATTTAGTGACTCTTATTCCGTCTCTCTAAGCTTGTTGTTTAACTACAATGGAAACACGCACCAAGTGAACGCGATATTTCTTCATAACACGGCCCTGTTTAATTTGTAAATCGCTTGACGACTGATTAAAAACTCTTTTCGGAAATATTTACGACAAACGCAAAGAAAGGGAGTGCCGTTCGCATGAGATCTTGGACTGCGAAATTAAAAATCTTTCTCAGAGTAGAATGAATAATGAATTCTATTCAATAGTAAATTCGATTTATTTTGGAGCACAGATGGAGTGCTTATGGACTGACTAAATGACTAAACGGAGATTTATCTCAGCTGTCGTGACCAATTTCATTTCGCTGATCTTTACAGAGTACACAAATGTACCAAGATTAATGAATCGAAGTTTTCGATATACTTAGATCTCGTTGAATTAGATTTTTTTCTTAATTGAGTGTTATAATCCGTATATCCGCTCTCATTCAAGCGCACAATAAACGTCTTTACACATTTTCTGAAGTACGCGGATCTTTTGTAAAAATAAATATGTAAATATCCTCACGCCTTCCCACAAGGGTCCCCGAAGGGGTAGGCAGAGGTGTATAGGTAATACCCACACACCCACTTTCCGCCAGAGGTATATTAGGTGCCAACGTGACAGATGGCGAGTCCATCGCCGTTACTCAAGCACGACTATACGCCTTTGAATTTCTTCTCAGACGTATGCGGGTTTCCTCTCGATGTTTTCCTTCACCGTAAAGCTCGTGGTGTGACTAATCACTGTACTTAAGTTTAGAAAAACTCATTGGTACAGTCGGGATTCGAACTTGCGACCTTTGCGTCGCAGGCAACTGCTCGAACCACTCGGCCACCACGGCTCTTGTAAATATCAATAGACATAAAAAATGTATGACTAAAGGCCGGGGTAATTTTTTGCGAATCTTCATCGCCAGATACCTCAAAGCAAAATTAAATAGGATTTTTACAGCTCCGATTTAATCTAAAATGTATGAAGTCAATGGTTTCCTCAAATTTTTGGTTCCAACTGTCTACTATTTGCTTTTTTTATTGACACCTTCATCATCATCATCATACCATCACGCCGAGCCCCTAGCAGGGTAGGCAGGAGACTATTGACAATATTATAACCGAGATACCCGTTTGAGTATGAATGAGGCATTATGAAATGTGCAATTTGTCAGAAACCATAATAAGCAGGTGGGCAGGACATAAGATCAGATCTGGGGGCCCATCAATTTGTCGAGGAGTCAAATTATGAGATACATGATGCGGCAAATCATCGTAATGACTGTGCCTGCGCAGCTACGGGCTAACATAAATCTGGAAGTAAGTGAACGCATAGGGTTGTCGCACTGACGCAAATGTATTGATCAAGTAATAAACCAAATGCGACAGATACCAATTTTATAAATTTCAGATTCTATATAGAAAAGCCGTGGTGGCCGAGAGGTTCGAGCAGTTGCCTGCGACACAAAGATCGCAAGTTCGAATCCCGACTGTACTAATGAGTTTTTCTGAACTTAAGTACCGTGATTAGTCACACCAAGAGCTTTACGGTGAAGGAAAACATCGTGAGGAAACTTGCATACGTCTGAGAAGTAATTCAGAGGCGTATGTATAGTCGTGTTGAGTAACGGCGATGGACTTGCCATCTGTCACGTTGGCACCTAAATATATCTCTGGCGGAAATTGAGTGTGTGGGTACTACCCATACACCTCTGCCTACCCCTTCGGGGACCATTGTGTTAGGCGTGATGATAAAAAAAATCTATATCGAGTTATTCTACTTTGCTCCCTTATTGGTTTCTTCTCCTGGCAGGTTTTTCTTCCTGGTAACGGTGGTAACTTTAGTTTTTATTAAGTATATGACGTTCAATAAGTGTTCCCTGTGTCCCTTACGTTGAATAAAATATTTTGATTTGATTTAGGTATAAAATGGCATAATATTTGCTTGCTATTAATATTAGCTTGCTATTAAGATTAGCTAGCTATTAATATTAGCTTGCTATTAATATTAATATATAGTTAATGTGAATGTTTGGTTGGGTGGATCGATGGAATACGATGCAATGCAGATGCATTAGAATCCGGAACACGGTATGTTTTGTCCACAGTACAAAACGACTGCTAAGGCTCGAGCAATCAAATTTTAATATAAGAATGGATAATCAAGTATAACGGGTATAATAATAAATGTAATAATAATATAATATAATAATATAAAAAGTATATAAAATAAAGTACTATAAGATTTAAACTCGAGTTCTCGAAATGACAGCCCTACTGGTGGGCGTTGCTTAGGCGATTAGCCATCCCTACCTCTTGTCTTTCAGTCCACAACGTTCCAGTTAGGCCTGGAATTATAGACTTGTGCCCGTTGGGAGGCTTAAGTGGAATGGCGTTGGAGGTACACATATAACATTATGAAGTGTATTGGAAAATGTACGGTTTCTTTGGGGCAAGGCTTTTTGGAAAGTCATTGCCCGTTTAATGAAGGGGTATTACATTACGGAGGTGACGCGCCATGTCACATAAGATGAGTGGTGACAGGGTCGGCAACGCGCGAGTGATACCCCTGGTGTTGCAAGCGTCCATAGGCGGCGGTAACCACTTACTATCAGGCGGACCCCATGCTTGTTTGTTACCCATGAGGTATAAAAAAAAGTGTATTTGTTAGGTGGTCAGATATGCAATCGTAGAGCCCCCAGTGTGTCAAAAATTATGATACTGCGAGCTTCTCTGGGAAGGGTAATGTCGGCAAGCATAAGACGCAAAAGACATTCAAAGACGTATGCATTGACGCATTCGCCATATGTCATGTTGGCATCTGAAGCATATCTCCGGCGATAACAGGATGCAGCTATCTCCGTCAACGCCCTAGGGACTGTTGTTGGAATGAAAAAAAATATATATATACAGACGACCGCCTGGTCTAGTGGTTAGAGCTCCTGACTGCGAAGCTTGAGGTCGCGGGTTCGAATACCGCTGAGGGCAGATATTTGTGTGATGAACACGAGTATTTGTACCTTATCTTGAATGTCCTATGTATTTATGTATATATCTATATGTATAAGTAAAATATATCGTTGTCTAGTTACCATAACACAAGCTTTGCTGAATTTACAAATACTCGTGTTCATCACACAAATATATGCTCTCAGCGGGATTCGAACCCGCGACCTCAAGTTTCGCAGTCAGGAGCTCTAACCAGTAGACCTTATAATAACTAATTATTACAAAATTGACACGTAGCCTATTTTCAAAATAACCAGTATGCCCTTTAGTTAAAGTTAACGAAGAATGTGTTTTAAGTTAAAGAAACGTAGACACATTCCAATTACAGCCAATAATACATTAACGTCAACAAAGGTATCATTAGCTTACTTCAGGTGGAACGTGTAACACGTATCGAAAGAAAAGAGTTCGGTATGTAATTACACTACTTTTATACCTGCGTATGTTTGGGTGATTGTAGGAACGAGAGAGAGGGAGAGAGAGAAGGAGGAGAGACTATAATGTATAAATATTTATATATTTTCCCTCTTTTGTTTTTAAAAAACAAGCCGTGGTGGCAGATTGGTTCGAGTAGTTGACTGCAACGCAAAGATCGCAAGTTCGAGACCCGACTGTACCAATGAGTTTTTTTAACTTAAATAAAGTGATTAGTCACGCCATGAGATTTACGGTGAAGCAAAACCTCGAGGAAACCTGCATACGTTTGTGAAGAAATTCAAGGCGTATTTATATTCGTGCTTGATACAATGGACTTGCTATCTGTTACGTTAACACACAAAATATATATTGAGCGGAAAGTGGGGGAGGGGGGTGGGTGGGTACTACCTATACACCTCTGCCTACCCCTTCGGGGACCCTTGTGGGAAGGCGTGAGGATATATTATTATTTTCACTCCTTCATCAGAACATTGAACATGCAATATGAAATAGGGTTAACTTGCACCTAGAATAATCGTAAAATATATTTTATTTATTCATTTTATTTACTAGTAAGATACGATAAATAAATCCTTGTTCCCAAAACATCATCAGAGAAAACCCTCTCTCGAATTACCGATATATATATATATATATATATATATATATATATATAAATAATAATATATCGTGAGGATATATATATATAATATAATAATATATCCTCCCGCCTTCCCACAAGGGTCCCCGAAGGGGTAGGCAGAGGTGTATAGGTAATACCCACACACCCACTTTCCGCCAGAGGTATATTAGGTGCCAACGTGACAGATGGCGAGTCCATCGCCGTTACTCAAGCACGACTATTACATACGCCTTTTGAATTTCTTCTCAGACGTATGCAGGTTTCCACTCGATGTTTTCCTTCACCGTAAAGCTCGTGGTGTGACTAATGACTGTGCTTAAGTTCAGAAAAACTCATTGGTACAGTCGGGATTCGAACTTGCGACCTTTGCGTCGCAAGCAACTGCTCGAACCACTCGGCCACCACGGCTCTTAGTGTGTTTATGAGTGTGTACTCCGACCGAACCGGGAAATATTAAACAGATCTGCTGCCAACCCCGTGGACTCTGCGTGAAGCTATTTATGTAGGTTCATCCTTATGAAGTGGCACGGTCTACTGAACTCTTAACCTCAAGGTCAGTTGACTTGATATGAAAAGAATTCGCAAAAGTATTTAACATTCACCGATAATACAATTAGCTCAGTGTATTATGGATACGTTAGATATTCGGCTTGCTGTTTAAATAATTACAGTAGCTCTTCCCCCGCGACTTCACCCGTGTTACAAATGCTTATACGCTCAATACTTCTATTATTGAAAAACGACACACCCATTTTCCGCCAAATATATATTTTCGGTGCAAACGTGACAGAAGGCGAGTCCATCGCCGTAACTCAAGCACGACTATACATACGCCTTTTGGATTTCTTCGCAGGTTTCCTCTCGATGTTCCCTCTGACCGTAAAACTCGTGTTCTTTTTGTTTTTTTTTGTTTCGTTCGTTTGTTCTAATTAGTGTAATTGGATTTTTAGCCGTACTAATTATGTATAAATAAATAAATAAAATAAATAAGTGTTGTAACTGATAAGTCAGTACAGTGATTACTGTACTGAGCCGTGGTGGCCGAGCGGTTCGAGTAGTTGCCTGCAACACAACGATTGCAAGTTCGAGTCACGACTGTACCAATGAGTTAATATAATTTTATCCGGTAAAAAATTGTCATAAAATATGTCTTACCAAGGATATTATACATATATCTTCTTGACAAATTGATTACGATCCGTTCAGTAGCTTCATTTGTGAAAAGCTAATAAGAAACAAGTAAACAGACTTTCGCAATTATAATACTTACTGGTATGTACGTACATATGTATACAGATGTAATATTATCATATAAACACGCCTTCAATACTAATTTATTTATCATGAGAGTAAAAGGGCATTTGTGTCAATAACCCCACATGAATGGCGTGTATTTGCAAGTGGAAATATTTTGTTTTGCAGAGCATTGGTCGAGAAACTGGAAAGTGCATCTTGTCAATAGAAACTCAATTTCAGTTAATGGCTTCAAAAACATGCCTAACGATATAAATATAACCAATGTCATGGAGATGGCTGAGAAGAACCGAGAGAGTGGCGTTGAAGAGGATTACATAGTGAACACCATTGGAGAATTTGGGGTTTGGCAAGCAATAGTGACCATTATGATATCAGTAACAAGGTTGATACCCGTGTGGAACATACATGCGATCCTGTTCCTAACGCCTCCAACTGAATTCTCTTGCGTTAGGTTCAAAGACAACAGCACGGTTCTGGAAGCCAAGATGTCTACTTGTTACGATAATTGTGAGAAATACAAGTACTATTCTGAGGTATTCGAAGAGTCTCTTATCTCACAATTTGGTTTGATTTGCGAAGATTCGTGGCTAGCTAGCTTCACGCAGTCGGTTTTTATGTTTGGTTTGTTGTTTGGCGTTTTTGTGTTTGGATGGTATTCTGACAGGTAAGACATTTACTTGATATCCCTTATAATCTTTAAACGTTCTTATATGTAACAATAACCACGGCATTTGTAAAATTCTTTGTAAGTCTTAAACTTTCTCGTATTTTAAAGAGCCCTTATTCCCTTGCAACCTTTGCGTATGAATCCTAACAGTACGAATGAGTTTTTTCAGAACTTAAATAGTGATTAGCTACGACGTCAGAAAACCTTTGGACAAAACCTAAAAACGTTTGAGAAGGCATTCAAAGTCATGAATAGTGGTGAGTAAGAAACGACGATGGACCTGCCAGCTGTCGCGTTGGCATAAAAATATATCACCAGCGAAAATAGGATGTTGAGGTAGGCAGAGGTGTATAGGTAATACCCACTTTCCGCCAGTGGTATATTAGGTGCCAACGTGACAGATAGCGAGTCCATCGCCGTTACTCAAGCACTAATATACATTCGCCTTTGAATTTTTTCTCAGACGTATGCAGGTTTCCTCTCGCTTTCCGCCAGTGGTATATTAGGTGCCAACGTGACAGATGGCGAGTCCATCGCCGTTACTCAAGCACTAATATACATACGCCTTCGAATTTCTTCTCAGACGTATGCAGGTTTTCCTTCACCGTAAAGCTCGAGGTGTGACTAATCACTGTACTTAGTTCAGAAAAACTGATTGGTACAGTCGGGATTCGAACTTGCGACCTTTGCGTCGCAGGCAACTGCTCGAACCGCTCGGCCACCACGGCAATATTTTTTATATTACAATTATTTTTTTTATATTATTTTTTTAAATATCCTCTCGCCTTACCATGAGTGCCTACGTAGAGGTAGGCAGAGGTGTATATATAGTAATCACACAATCATATTTTTTTAAATACAAATTTGTTTATACTTATTTTCAGATTCGGCCGCAGTAACGCAATTAACATGTCAGGATTCATCAGCGTCGTGCTAATGTTCATAGTTCCATTCTCAACTAATTACTGGATGTTCACTATTTTGAGACTCTTCTTAGGTCTAACGAACGGCGGCATCGTAGCTTCCACTTCGGTTATGACATTAGAAAACGTCGGTCCGAAGTATAGATACGAGATTGGCTGTCTGGGTTTGATAATTGACGGAGTGGCCGAAGCTACACTTCCTGTATTTGCCTACTACACAACGTCTTGGAGCTGGTATCTCTTGTCGTATACTGTAGTGTCTGTACCCATTTTGGCGATAATACTGTTTGTACCTGAATCACCAAGATGGTTGATGGCAAATGGGCACTCTGAGAAAACTGTCGTTCTTTTGACCAAGGCTGCAAAGTTGTAAGTATCCAAGCGCAGTTTCTAAGTCTACTGCAGTTTCTTGTTCCATGAATGAAGTATGAAGAGACTGATGAATGTAGACGAAGCGAAAGAGGTATGTAAGTCTAGAGAGAACTGGCGCTCTATACTCTCTACCTACCCCGTTAGGGACATTATGTATGTTTCGTCAAGCATACATAAACTTGATCGCGCTCGGAATATTTTGCATGAATCGTTGCAATTTCTCCACATTGGTCACAATACTTCATCAAATAGAATTGTATCTGCAAATATCCCGTACTTTGAGTTTTTGAATAATATATTTTAAAGCAAGGCACACCAGCCGTGGGCAGTTACAAGTTATAGACCTGGTTGTTGATAATTTAGGACAGATGCAAACACAAGTGGGAAAAAAATATTTATGTCATAGTTGCCGAGTGGTATGAATGTGTTTGAAAGTTCATGGTGAAGGTAAGCATCTTGAGGCCTGCATACGTTTGAGAAGAAATGTATACTCGTGCTTTTAAATTGGCGTATGACGTCACGTTTCACGTCGTCACCTAAATATATCTCTCGTTTCTTGTACTCTTGACATTTCCGTTCTTGAGTGTCCTTCCTCCCTTACTCAATTTGATCTAGGTAGTTGGAATGTGGTCTTCCTCTGCCTCGTTTTGCACACACTTTTGCTTTGTGTGTGCTGTTTCGTCAATCTTTCTTCACGTATCCTTTCTATGGTATATAATATTTGATTCCAGGAACAAATTGCAAGTAGAAGGAATTAAGGAAACCATTTTTAAGATCAGTGATAAAATAAGAACGGTTGAAACTTCACAGAATAAAATGACGTACTTAGACCTGTTTGCAACAAAGGAACTGGCTCTCATGACCACATCGTCAGTGATCATCTGGTTCATCGTGGGGTTCACTTACTTTGGCCTTAACCAATACATTTCTATGATCGGAACAAATATCTATGTGGTCGTTGCGATAATGGGCGTGATTATGGTAAGTTTTTTTTATACTACATGGGTGGCAAACAAGCATGCGGTCCGCCTGATGGTAAGCGGTTAAAAACACCAGGGTGTAACTCGCGCGTTGCCAACCCTGCAGGAATCTTTTCACACCCTTCTTGAGGAACTCCATGCTGTACTCTCCAGGGAAAACCTCAACGGGGAGCTCATTCCACATCCTGAGCGTTTGTGGAAGGAAACTCCTTTGGAACCGCGCAGTGCGAGACCTTTGTGGTTCCAAAGTATGGGGATGAATTCCCCGTCGATGGCGATGGTGGAAGTGGGCATCATGTCGAACAATTCTGCAGAACACTGCCCGTTATCACAAGCGGTAGAACAGAAGTAACACTATATAGTATACAGTATAAGACAGAGTCCCCGCTTCGTTTGTCTGTGTGTACGCGATAAGCTCAAAAACTGAACGGATGTTCATACGATTAACACAAAAATAGACACAGTAATTCATGAAACGTCATTTAAGGAACGTTTTAGTGTATGGCTAAGTTTGTGGAGATTGATTGAAAGATCTGATGCGATCCTGCGACGGGTATATGCCATTAGTATGTGACGTTCAGTAAAATATACCTTAAGTTATATACATATATATCATCACGCCAAGTCCCTAACGGGGTAGGCAGAGAGTATAGAGCGCCAGTTCTCTCTAGACTTACATACCTCTTTCGCTTCGTCCACATTCATCAGTCTCTTCACCTTAAGTTGAAATTTAAAAGTTGATTCTTTCGACTGATGAATGTGGGTGAAGCGAAAGAGGTATGTAAGTCTAAAGAGAACTGGTTCTTGGGCGCGTGATCATAATTATGTACGTGTATAAAATTGAATAAATAGTTTTTTTTTGACTAATTACAGATCATGTCTTGTCCAGTGGCAGTCTTCATGAGTCAGTGGTGCGGAAGGAAAATATCGACAATAATATCCCTATCAATAGTTTGCATCACAATATCAACACTTGTCTTTACTCCCGCGGGCACGTTGACGTCGACATCACTCGGGATCGTTGGTATATCAGCGGGCAGTGTGGGGTTCATTGTCATTTACATTTATGTCACCGAACTCTACCCTACAACCATGAGAAACATGGGTTTCAGTATTAGTTCGTCAGGATCGAAACTGGGAGCAGTGGTTGCTCCATTTGTGGCAAATTTAAGACCTCAATGGAAAGCTGAAGTATGTTTTGCAGTTTTACCTGTCGTTGCTATTGTATTCTGTTTCTTATTACCTGAGACGAAAGGTAAACAGTTGAAAGATACGCTGGAATGATCACATATTGCCTATCAATATCAATTATTTAATTCTAGAATAAGGTCGAATACAATAAAATTATATATGAAAGTACATATGTATGTATGTATCTGCACGCCTTCCCATAAAGGTCCTCTAAGGCAGGCAGGCAAATATAACACTGTCTTTATACCTGAAATATATTATAGGCAATATTAAGAGATGTAGGGCATAACGGGTTTCCCGTTCGAATTTGGAGCTGCTCGACTGGGGCAGGACCTCCGCCTTATAGAAGTCCGTAGCCTAATAACACAATTTGTGTTGTGTGTCACCTACGCAGTGACTAGGGTTTCCAGTAATGAGCTGCTTGGGGAGGGGGGAGGATTAAGCTTCCAACACAGTATAACTCTCCGAACACAGAGTGGCAACGCGCAAGTGATACTTCAGTATTGTTAGCGTAAAAAGGCTGCGGTAGCCGTTTTTCATCGGGTGATGCTCGTTTGCCAATCTTGTGGTATAAAAAAAAATTCTTCACAATAGTTTTCAGGTTTCCTTTTGATGTTTTCCTCCACCGTAAAGCTCTTGGCATCACTTATTACTGTACTGAAGTTCAGAAAAACTCGTCAGGCCATCGAACTTGCAGTCTATGTATTGCAGACGACTGGAACCACTCAGCCACCAGGGGTTATCATATTGATTATATTAAAATGAGTAATGGAATATTACCAGGATAAATAGTAAGGTTGCGTGCGTAATGCGTGCGTAATGCGTAAGTTTCCAAGAATTCGCAATGCAAATTGAAACAACAATCAGATAGTAAAAGCAATAATTTGTCTGCCTTATCATTGCTATTTGACCTACATCGCAATTAGCTTATCAATGAATGATTTACATTGACTCGGTGGCCAGTTATCGAGTAAAAAACTGCCTTCGAGAATATTGTGCGTGAGTTGAACGACTGTGTTGACAAGTTTATTGGGATCGATATCTCGACGTTAGAGTGTTTAATGCGGTGATTGATCCTCGTTGTAACATAACTGTGATGCTGCTACATGCATAAATCTGCCCATAGATAGCCTTCTCATTGATAACAGTTTGATGTATTGTCTATTCTCATAGAGTACTAGGCGACCCGCCCCAGCT
Organism: Drepana arcuata; assembly: GCA_016069955.1. NCBI lineage: Eukaryota > Metazoa > Arthropoda > Insecta > Lepidoptera > Drepanidae > Drepana > Drepana arcuata. The sequence goes on from JACCPG010007124.1 coordinate 25,865, forward strand.
TCCCTCGGTTACATCCATTGTTTTATTTTATCTCAAATGGAATCTGGTCAGCGCCGGCGTGCCTGCTGTGCTGGAACCAGTCGGTCTCGCTCGCGGCGATGGCCGGAGGCCGGACGGTATGTCTCTGATGCCATGGAGGATGGGTCGGCCCTTAGTGTGGGACGCTACGTGTGTCGATACACTGGCTCCTTCCCATCTTTCTGACACATCGGTGGCGGCCGGCGCCGTTGCTGCTCAGCAGGAGTGCCTCAAGCGCCGCAAGTATGCCTGTCTCGGGTCAGGTTACATATTTGCTGCATTTGCGGTTGAAACTCTGGGGCCTTGGGGTCCTGAGGCTCACCATCTTTTTAAAGAGGTCTCGCGCCGTCTAGTCGAGACCTCTCGTGACAGGCGGGCTGGAACATATCTCGCTCGGAGAATCAGCATTGCTATCCAGCGTGGCAATGCTGCTAGTCTTCTTGGCACGTTGCCTCGGGATACCGATTTGGGACAAATATTTTATCTGTAAGTAGTTAGTTTCAACTGTTCTTTGAAAATATTATTAATTGTTGTTATTGTAAATAAAATACAGTAGCGTTTTATATGAAAGCTCCATAGGATTTGTCTTTAAGGTATATTTTAAGTGCCACCGTGACAGACGGCGACTCCATTGCCGTTAGTCAAGCACGACTATATGAACGTACGTACGTCTTTGAATTTCTTTTCAAACGTATGAGGTTTTTGCTCTATGTTTTTCTTCACCGTAAAGCTCGGGTTCTGATCAATCACTGTATATAGTAATAATAATAATAATAATATCCTCACGCCTTGCCATAAGGGTCCCCGAAGGGGTAGGCAGAGGTGTATGGGTAATACCCACACACCCACTTTCCGCCGAGGTATATTAGGTGCCAACGTGACAGATGGCGAGTCCATCGCCGTTACACAAGCACGACTATACTTTGAATTTCTTCTCAGACGTGTGCAGGTTTCCTCACGATGTTTTCCTTCACCGTAAAGCTCGTGGTGTGACTAATCACTGAACTTAGGTTCAGAAAAACTCAATGGTACAGTCGGGATTCGAACTCGCGATCTTTGTGTCGCAGGCAACTGCTCGAACCACTCGGCCACCACGGCTCTGTATATAGTGATTGTTCATTTAGACTATAAATTATGTAATTGTCCTGTTATGCATGTATTAATGTAACAATTGTTGGATGTAATAAAAAAAAAATTACGCAAATTTGTATCAATTCTGCAAAACTTTAAACAGTGTATTTTCATCGCGATATATATATGTTTTAATTATTATATGTTTATAATATTATTTTATATTATTATATTATACATAAGTAAGCCTCTATGAGTCATGGAGATGTCACTGTGCCTTAACTATGACTTATAAAGTTCCAATTTTATTTCTCAAGATCATCTCACTCGCACGTTTTCAATATAGTTCTCATTGGAGACGTTGAAACACATCAGGATGATGCCGACATTATCTCGTTTATCAAAGCGTCGGTGCTTTGATACGTAATTGTAGTCGGTAGGTGGGGGGGCGGCGCGTTTGATCTCACTGGATCGGATACGGGAATTGGCTTAAATTTGTGTACGGTTGACGAGAGGGTCCCATTGGTATTAAGTAGATAAGTAGATTGTTTCTGAGCCCCTGACTTCACATAAGATATTCTTAGCATATCTCCACGCCTCCGCAAAAGGGTTCCGCGGGGTAGGCAGAGGTGTAACACAGCACCATTTTACGCATTAAATATATGACGTGACAGACGGCGAGTCCATTGCTGTTTCTCAAACACGACTATATTTCTTCCCAAACGTATACAGGTTTCCTCTTTCTTCCTTTCATTATTAATCGTATAGTATTCTGAACAGCTATTTTGATACATCCTGTAGGTACGCAATAATCTATATGTCATGCATCTGTAAAATGAACTCTAATTGCAAGCTGTAAGGTTGATAGCGGTACAACGGACTTGGAAGTGTGTATACATGGTTGTGTATGAGCACGTCCCTAATTACCTATGACCGCCACGTTTCACCCTTAAGGCGTCGGCGCAGACGTGTCCTGATCACATCTACCTCGTGTGTGGTCTTGCAAACCATAGATGTTTATTTATGAAGTGAATTTCGTGCAACCACAGAATAGGGACTCTTCAAGACGAATGTGTAAAGATTCCTGCAGGGTCGGCAAACGGGCGAGCGATAACCCTGTTGCAAGCGTCCGTGGACGGCCGAAAGAAAATATCGAGAGGAAACCTGCAAATGTTTGAGAGGTAACGTATGTATTTATAATATATTTGAGAAACGGCGATGGACTCGCTCTGATCTGACACGTCCGCACTTATATGCCTTCTCTCGGGGAACTCTTAGAGAAAGGTATTTTTAGAAAGTGACCAAACTCAACTGTTGTTTTTACAATCCTCCAACAAGTGCCACACGAAGTGCGCAAGTTAGGGTAGTATATATGTACTTGTATAATTAATTTTTTTGGCAATTCCACACAAATTGACCTAGTCCCAAATTAAGCAAAGCTTGTGTTATGGTAACTAGACAACGATATATTTACTTATATAGTTAGATATATACTTAAATACATAGGACATCCAAGACTAAGGTACAAATATTCGTGTTCATCACACAGATATCTGCCCTCAGCGGGATTCGAACCCGCGACCTCAAGTTTCGCAGTCAGGAGCTCTAACCACTAGACCAGACGGTCGTCAAGGTGACAAGATATATCATACCCTTATAGATTATTCCTACAAGAGTCGAGGTGGCCTAGTGGAAGCGAGTAGTTGCCTGCGACATACAAATTGCAAGTTCGAAACCTAACTCTAACTATTAGTTTATCCGAACTTAAGTACAGCGAATAACCACTTCACGAGCTTTCTAGTGAAAGAAAACATCGAGAGGAAACCTGCATACGTTAAGGTTAAGTAAGAAGGTAAGGTTGCATTAGGTTAAGAAAGAAATTCAAATGCTTGTGTATAGTCGTACCCGAGTTACAGTGAAGGACTCGCCATCTGTCACATTACGCCACGGTACTACCTACCTATGCCTACCGAACAAGACGTCAAGATATATGTAAACCAGACGCGAACTATTACACCCCAAACTGAAAATAAGACAGGGTTCTCCCTCTTTTCCATACAACACATCTTAAAAAATCTAAAAAAATACACTTTTTATAGAAAATCCAACTAAAAAATAGACAAATGTTTAAAATATTGAATTGTCATCGGTCCTTAATAAGTGTACCAAATTTCGAATTAATCCGAAGTTTTGAAGGGGGTTAAAATCATGTTCAAAGATTCCGTTACATACTAACATACAAACGTCTCAAGCTAATAAAAGCGTATTAATAATAATATCATCTATTTAAAATGCTTCTTTTATATATATCGTATTGAAGCGGCAATGCCGTTTGGCAATATATGGATTTATTTTTAATTGTTATCCTAAATTCAAGGAACGTAAAGATTCTTTAAGATAGAATGTCAGTACTGTATAGGTGAGTAGAGTAGTACAGGTAGGTAGTAGGTAGGTAGGTAGGTACTAATGGAAAATTTATTAATTTTAATTAATATTAATTAATCTTAACATGTTTTACATTAATAGGTCTAATTTGGTTGTTGTAACTGTATTTGACTAGAGCTTTTCTTTGCCTGCCCCGTGTAGGACTCGGTTTGATGTTAAACAGGGTCTTTTAGAAGTCATAGGGTGCTGAAAATATATCCTCATGACGATGCAATAAAACAAATAGCTAAAAAGATTACAACATTATTGAAGGTCTGATATACTCTGAAACCATTATGTTTTTTCTGATACGAATAAGATAAAATAAAAATGTAGCTATATAGCTTCAGGCGTAACTTTATCGTTGCAGCAAAAAATAAGATAAAAAATAACAATTTTGAAATTAATAAAATTTTCCTATTTTTTCCATATTATTATCTTTCTTACAATGTGCTCTATCATAAATTTGAGCAATTTTCCTTTTTTCTAAAACGCTGTATAGATAGATTTGACTGTTAACGTATAGATAGGGGCTTGTAGACTTGAAGTACTCTTTTTTGCCTATTGTTTTGTTTAAAACCAGAACCTAGGGGTCAAATCATTGTTTCAAGAAAAGCATTTGCTATCGGCAATACTTAGAGTAAGGAATATAAATATCGGAACATATTTACCTCTACCTACCCCGTTAGGCGTGATGATAATTATGTATATATGTATCTTTTCCTCATATGAGTCTCATAATGTTTACAGACATAGGATGAGTGAAGAAAGATTGACGAAACAGATATACAAAGCAAAAGTGTGTGCAAGAAGAGGCAGAGGAAGGCCACGTTCCAACTACCTGGATCAAATCGATCGTACTCTCAAGGACGGGAACGTTAAGAGTACTCGAAACCGACGAGCATGTATGAAGAGACTGATGAATGTGGATGAAGCGAAAGAGGTATGTAAGTCTAGAGAGAACTGGCGCTCTATACTCTCTGCCTACCCCGTTAGGGACTTGGCGTGATGATATGTATGTATGTATTTAGTATTTACATATAAATAATATGTGTATAAGTACTATGATTAATCACGCCACGAGCTTTGCGGTGAAGGAAAATATCGAGAGGAAATCTGCATACGTTTGAGAAGAAATTCGTATGTATACCACCTGTCACGTTGTCACCTAAAATATATTTCTGGCGGAAAGTATATATCATAGATACATACATATATACATATGATACATACATATATACATATGATACATACATATATACATATATCAATACGCCGAGTCCCTAACGGCGTAGGCAAATGAGTATTGAAGCATTCAAAACAACAATATTCAAAGGATTTAACCAATTGCAGCTTCCACCGTCTTATAATCTGTCTTTCAAGGAAGGTTTATACGAACTTTACTCTTGTTCATAACAATAATTCCAGCTTTATAGGTTGCGAGCGTCGCGTGTAAACAGACCTTAACAAGTGAATTGCACCACTTCGCTGTAGGTGACGCAAAACAACGTTTAACATTCACAAAGGACTCTCGAGGCCGGTGGTCCGGTGATTTGTATTCAGCCGACGGGCGACTCCCCGCAATTATAAATTACACTCGGGCAATTTAAAAACTATGCCGATTGTTAATGAGGTAGCTGCTTGTGAGGTTGCAAGGAAGGACTTATATTCAAAAATAATCTTTAAATATATGTAAATAAGATACGTTCCAATTTTTTACGAATATATAAATGTTTTTTTCGCAAACAAACTTGCGTTCGGCCTGATAAGCGGGTATCGCTCGCGCGCTGCCGATTAGGAATCTCTTCACACACTTCTTGAAGAACTGCATGCCTAACTCTGTAAGGAACATGTCAGCGGGGAGTTCATTGAGAGCCTGAGCGTTCGCTGAAAGAATAAATAAATAAACACCTCGGGATAATTCCACACAAATTGACCTGGTCCCAAAGCTTATATAATACGTTAACTAGACAACGATATATTGACTTATGTAGATAAATATATAAGAAACTCCTTTGAAACCGTGCAGGTCGAAATCATTGCGGTGATTACTCTGTGTACTATCTCACACATTTAATTGGTGAAAGGCTACTCTATACAATAATGATACATATCTGCCTCAGCGGGAATCGAACCCGCGACCCCAAGTTTCGCAGCCAGGATCTCCACTAGACCAGACGTCACGTTCCTAACACTATTCGTATTTCCAACAAAACTCTACGTGACTTTAAATCTTAATTTGAGTTAGAATATAAACATGACAATCGAATCGTCGCCAATTCGCTTCGGGGTTAAAGCTGACAATAACACGTTGTTACAGTAACAATGTTGGAAAATCGGCCTATTACACAATCAACATTACGATCTAGGGCCCTACATCGCAGCGAGATAATCAACCAGTTCCCATTCGGGACGGGCTCCGTCGGACCCAATAATCGAGAGGTGAGTCGTTTGGCTGACGTTCGGTGAATTTTTACGGCCATCCGTGACCGTCGCTCGGCTATGGACTCGATTATTGCCGATCGAACGAAGGTGATTTCGATTCCGTTTCGCCGCATCGCAAGGGTTGAGCGATATAGTTCGGGTCGCTACGGGTTGTGTTAGGGTTATTGGATCGGATCTTGTTGCGAGTTATTTGAAAGTTAAAACGCAATAGGTTATATTGTTACTTACGTTATTGAGCCGTGCTGGCAGATTGGTTCGAGTACTTGCATATTACACAATGATCGCAAATTCGAATCCCGACTGTATCAATGAGTTTTTCTTTCTTAAGTGCAGTGATTAGTCACACCACGAGCTTTACGGTGAAGGAAAATATCGAGAGGAAATATGCATACGTCTGAGAAGAAATTAATAAGAAGAATAAATAAGAAGAGGCAATGGGCTCGCCATCTGTCACGTTGGCACCTAAAATATATCTCTGGTGGAAAGTGGGTGTGTGGGTACTACCTATACACCTCTACGTACCCCTTGTGGGAAGGCCTGAGGATACATATCTAATTGAGAAAGACAACGCGAAAGTGTGTGCAGGACGAGGCAGAGGAAGACCATGTTGGCATCTAAAATATAATATCTCCGGCGGAAATTGGCACTACCTATACAAGGGGTACTTACGCCCTAAACCTCTGCCTACCCCTTCGGGGACCCTTGTGGGAAGGCGTACGGATATATTATTACTATATATTTTCTTCACTGTGAACACTGAGAGATAGAGTGCTAGTCGTCTAGGCCTAAAACCTCTCTTAGTTAAGGTCTTACCGAAGTAATTTCAAAGTATACGGAAGTATTAAATTTATAGCTCTTAATCAAAGTACGCAATGAAAGCATAATATTTATGGTAGCTAGAAATATTCATTCTAACTGTGTTTTCAATTGATTATATAAACATAAGGCGGATATTTATCGCCAGTAATTGCAGTATATATAATTATATTGAGAACAGTAAAACCTCTTTAAAGCCACGCATAAATGTTCAACCCACAGCCTCTTATGATACCGAATGCTCGCGTATATTGACGCAAAATAAATATACCGAATCCATGTATGAAGAGACTGATGAACGTGGATGAAGTATAAAAGGTATGTATAATTTAGAACTATGGTATATTGTATGTATGTTCTATACTCTATATGAAATGACGATCTGCATTCTCAGTCTACCATTTTAGGGACTCGGCGTGATGTCTTTGTATACGTAGGTATGTAGTATGTGATATATTAATTACAGTGATACGTATTCACCAATAAATTAATCTCAATCGCCATTTATTAACTTTATAGTTTCTACGAAGCACTGCTACTTGTATAGATGGCCTTAATCAGCTAGATTTATGATAAAACGCATCCGCGTTTCGTAAATAGACGATTAAATATTCCACTTGCGATTATTTTTTATCAAGACATCCATACTAATAATTTTACGAAAAACCGTCCCAAGCTATTGAGCATACGGGCCCCGTTAGTGCATATATCCTGGTTCGTTTCCAGTTCGAAGGACCATGAACAAATACGACTATTACTAAGTCGAGGACGATTACAATGAAAAATCATTTTTGTATTTACAAATTAGACTTGTAGCGTTTGGAAATGATAACGTTTTAATGCAATAATTAGCGACATCTATCGTCAAATGTAGTATCCACACAAATATCGATCGGAAAGTCAAGGATGGGACCGTTAAGAGTACTCTAACCGATGAGCCCGAACGCAGAGGTAACGAAAGAGGTTGGTAGTCGAGTGAACACGGGACTGCTCTCTGCCTATAGCGTGAGGTAATTGGCGTGATATACGTACATATATATATATATATATATACTCACGCCTTCCCATAAGGATCCCCAAAGGGGTAGGCAGGCCACCACGGCTTTAAATATTTATATACGTAAATATTGTCATTATACAACTTTTACTGCAAAGTTGGTCACTCACACGGTCCTTACATGTTCTGTACATCACTATGCTAGCCCACTTTTTGATATTCTTTAGACCGCCTGTAGGCTCATTTAAATAATTGTAACACGAAATTGATACGGATAAATATAAATGGTGTTATGGTGAGCAGCGATCGGTCGCACGATAAGCCAAACGTATCTTCTAAATCACATGTTAATTGTGGAACTACTTTTATGAACTACTCGTCTTGACTGGAGATCCGGTTACAATCTTACGATGCGTGTACAGCGTGATTAATTTCACTGTAAAAATTGAATTAAATTAAACGTTACTAATACTTAATCATATGCTAGTAAATATATATATATATACATCATCATGCCGAATCTCTAATGGGGTAGGCAGAGAGTATAGAGTGCCAGTTCTCTCGAGACTTATATACCTCTTTCGCTTCGTCCTCTTTCAGTCTCTTTACACATGCGTGTCGGTTTCGAGTACTCTTGACTTTCTCGTCCTTGAGTGTCCGATCGTTTTGATCTAGGTAGTTAAAGTGGTCTACTTCTGCCTCTTTTTGCGTAAACTTTCTCATTGTATGTTTTGTATAATGATCACCCTGTAGGTATTACAAAACAAACACAGGGCAGTAGACTCGACGCTAGGTGGGACATTGGAGCGCTTTATCGTCGCTATAAATACATCAATTCCAGCGCAGCGCGATAATTTATTTTATCGCTTTTTAAAGCGATAACTTACAACTGTTTACAACTGACACTATGACACAAGAAGCGTTACGGAAAACCTCCACATTTGTTTGTTATTCATAAGTTTTACGAGGAATCTTTTACAAAGTCGTAATTCTATAAGCTTACGATGCTACCCAGTAATTTGTCGAATTCCCAAATTAAGTTTGTGTTACGGGAAACAACAAAATGCATACCTACATATACGGTGTTAAGTATATTCTAGTATATAAGGACATCGACTACTTGTGTACAACTATTCGTTTTAATCTTATCAAATCAAAATCAAAATATTTTTATTCCACATAGGCCTAGATGGGCACTTATAAAACGTCAAAAAAGGTGCTCGGTTCGTGTTGGTAGTTTCCATGGAGAAGAACCGGTAAGAAACTCCATGGTTACTCCTTCAAATAATTAGGTATACAATAACAATGTTAGTTTGTTACAGCATTAGTACTTAAGTATGGGGGAGCAGTGTAGGCCCGAAAATGGGTCGTTGCTTACTATACAAAACTTAGAAAAATATAACTAAGAAATAACTAAATATAACATCCGTCCTCATTGGAAATTAAAACCGCAACCTCTAGCTTTGCAGTTTCTCTGCCTATAGCGCTTGAGAAACGAGGACGGACTCGCCATCTGTCACGCTGGAACCTGCATAAATATATCTCCGTCAATACATTACGTATGTATAAGTGCATGTACTATGTCTAAAGCCATCAATGTAATTCTCATATGCCAACGATTTAAGTTCACAGTTGTAAACGATTCAAAACGATTAATCGTGGCGAGTAGTATGCAAGGCATGCGGGCTTTACAAAACGACTCCAAGGCTCTCACATCGTTATGCGCTTACGAATAGATTTTAATGTGAAACGCGTCAGGATCGATTGTCAATACGCATGTACACCCGGGAACAATTTATTAATTATTTGAAAGATATTAGAAAAATGATCGTTTTTTTAAAAAGAAATTTGTTTGATTAATTTAAATTGTTTGTAGTGGATAAATTAAAAATATATTCAAATAATTTAAAAAAATCTAATTAAATAGCCGTGGTGGCCGAGTGGTCCGAGTAGTTACCTGCGACACAAATATCGTAAGTTCGAGTCCCGTCTGTACCAATGAGTTTTTCTGAACTTAAGTACAGTGATTAGTCACACCACGTGCTTTACGGTGAAGGAAAACATCGAGAGGAAACCTACATATGTCTGAGAAGCAATTCAAAGGTATAGTCGTGCTCGAGTAACGCCGACGGACTCGCTATCTGTCACGTTGGCACCTATATATATCTCTGGCGGAAAGTGGGTGTGGGGGTACTACCTATAAACCTCTGCCTACCCCTTCGGGGACCCTTGTGGGAAGGCGTGAGGATATATTTATATATTTAAATATAAAAAAATCTCTCATCATTGGAAAGCAACATTATACTTGAGTAACACCTTTTACAATTTGTCAGACGTTTTTCGTCCTTAAAAATATATTAATGATAATAGAAATAAACTACGATCAAATTAAATCAAAATATTTTTATTTCACATAGGCCCAGGTGGGCACTTATAAAACGTCGAAAAAGAAGCACGGTTCGGGTTGGTCGTTTCCATGGAGAAGAACCGGCAAGAAACTCCATGGTTACTCTTTAAAAATCATTATGCATATACAATAACAATATTTTTACGTTACAGCAATAGTACCCAAGTATGTGGGAACAACTGATCGCAACTGTACTTAGTAATGGATTATAGGGCAACGATAGATGTTCGAGTATTGTTAGTGAAGACGGCATCAGACTGCGACGTGGCAAGTGAAGGGTGATAGCTTTCTGTTGCGCATTACATACGAACCATGCTAATAATGAGTCGTTAAACTGTCTAAGGCTTTTTCAATATGCAAAATTGTTGCATTTTTATCCACTTCAGACATTGTTCTGTGCACATCCTAATATGGATGTGAAATGCAATTCAGCTTAGTTCTACTGTTGTCGAGTGTACAATTCATGCAACTTTTTCACGTATATTCTTGTATATGACTATTTTCATATGAAAAGTAAGTCATTAAATCAAATAATAGGGAAAATAGTTGTACTCGCCGAAGATTCGACTCCTCTTTTTCTGAGATTTAATTGCAATAATGTTAATTAGGTCTCTGTATTTACGAGAATAATAAGAATATATCCTCACGCCTTCACACAAGAGTCCCCGAAGGGGTAGGCAGAAGTGTATAGGCAGTGCCTACACACCCACTTTCTGCCAGATATATATGTTATCTCTGCCTACCCCGTTAGGGACTCGGCGTGATGATATGTATGTATGTATGTATTTTAGGTGCTCACGTGCCAGATGGCGAGTCCGTCGCCGTTACTCAAGCACGACTATAGATACGCTTTTGAATTTCGTGTCCAACGTATGCAGGTTACCTCTCGATGTGTTCCTTCACCGTAAAGCTCATGGTGTGACTAATCACTGCACTTAAGTTCAGAAAACTCAATGGTACAGCCGGGTTTGGAACTTGCAATGTTTGTGTTGCAGGCAACTACTCAAACCCCATCCCATTTAACACTATTAATATTATCGCACCTTTGATTGAAATATATAAATTAATCGGTATCTTATCCATAGTGCGGTAGTTAGAAATGTTGGAAAGTTGTGTCGTCGCCATAAAGGGCGCTTCACACCGCCTCTACACTCGCCTCAGTCGCGTCGCGTCGGTGGCGTATAATTTTCACATTCAATCAAACGTGAAACCCACTTCTTGTTACATTGTGCTTTATTCATAGTTCTGGCTAACTTATTATTATTTCATTAATGTATTTGTTTAAATAATACACACAGAGGTTGGAACATGGTTTGCACAAACAATAATCTGTACCAGACTACTTTCGTCGGGCACTATTAAGACAATTATTTTATTTATTTTACTTAGTTTCAATGTAATATCTTTTTAGCCTTAAATGTAATTCGTTTATATTTAATTATAGAAAAAATACATTAAAATAATTATTGTAAGAAGAAAAGCGACACTACATATACGTACGAAGTAACATTGAGTCATTATGTGTAATTTACAATAGTATATCGTAAATAATTAACGAAAATCAAGACGTTTTAATCATCAGAATCAATTTAATACTTTGTGAATAATCTAATAAGATACACACACATGACAATTAATTATCAGTTATTTATATGTCAGCAAGAACATATAAATTCGAACGCTGACTATGAATATGCGTTTAAATAGGAGATTAAGGTGCGCAAGAGCATCTCGCGTCGCTCACATTTATTTCTTTATTTATTCGCAGCCAATAAGGCCTACATTCAAATAGTTCATTAGGCAACCAATGACATATCCAGCCCTTTATATGCGTAGTCCGTTGGTGAGCTTTATTTGATGTACTGTTGATGAAAATCGACGTAACACACTGCCGTCTAACTCCCCACTGACTTCTAAAGCATTCCAGGTGTTACCTCTACATATTATAATTATATTTTAATTTATTATAAATTTTATAATAATTCATAAAATTATGTATGGCTTTGTAAAGGAAGATCACCTTTCCACTACCAAGATCAAAACTGCAGGACATTCAAGGATGTTCCCATCCGTCAAGAGTACTTAAAAGCAGCAAGTATGAAATGTCTGATGAACGGTTTGAGTACTTTCCTGCAGCACAAAGAGTACAAGTTCGAATCCCGACCGTTCCCTCATTGGTACAGTTTTTTTTCAGCTGGATCTTAAGTACTGTGATTAGTTACACCATGAGCTCTACGGTGAAGGAAAACATCGAGAAGAAACCTGCATGCGTTTGAGAATAAATTTAATGGCGTATGCATAGTTATGCTTGAGTAACGGCGATGGACTCTCCATCTGTCACGTTGGCACCTGAAATATGCCTCCGGCGAAAAGTGTGTGTAGGTACTACCTACATACTTCTGCCTACCCGTTCTGGGATCCTTATGGGAAGGCGTGAAGATATTTTATATATATAACATTAGTTTAGAAATAAATATGTTTCAATGTTGGCCAAACTAAGCACCTGTGTGCAGCGCGCTGACAAGCTACAAATCACTTCGTGACGAGCTTATGTACGAGGCTACCAATGGGAACGGGAGGTTAGCACTGGGAACGGAAAATTATTATACGAGTCTCATACAAGGCTGTATAAACTAGGCTTTTTGAAGTTTAGCTGCATGTAGTTCAACTGCGTAGGGTTCAGTCCCTATACATATCTTACATAGACTTTCCACAAGGATCCGCAATACAGGTGTGAATGTTGTACCAACACACCTACTTTCCGCCGGAGTTTTTTTTACACAAAATAGTGGCAAACCTGCATATGGCCCACCTGATGGGAAGCGGTTACCGTAGCTTATTAACGTCCACGATACCAGAGTATCACTTGACGACTTGAAGTCTAATAAATCCCTCTCCCGCTGCCAGCATAATATAACAATAACATTACTAATTAAAAAAATATCGACAGATACTATTAAATGTAATATAAAATTGGCTAAAAAAGTATATTCCCACAACCTTAGAAATAAGCACAAACTTCAGCTCAGCTCCTACCATCGTACTAACTATGGAAAAAAAACTATACTTTTTGAAGGAGTACAGTTATACAATGAATTGCCTAATAATATAAAAGAGTGTGACAGCGTATTTATGTTTAAAAGTAAGCTCAACAGTTATATGTATTCAGTGTAACAGCCCAGAAACAACTATAATGTACTTATAATATTTTATTGCGTTTGTATCTCATTGTAAATGAACATGTATGTTTTTATGAGAATAAATTCTTTAAACCTATCAAATGAATAGCATATGTACAACTTCCATAGTCAGGATAGTCACAATAAAGAACACTATCACATACATACATACATACATATCATCACGCCAAGTCCCTAACGGGGTAGGCAGAGAGTATAGAGCGCCAGTTCTCTCTAGACTTACATACCTCTTTCACTTCGTCCACATTCATCAGTCTCTTCATACATGCGTAGTTTTTCTAAACTTAAGTACAGTGATTAGTCACACCACGAGCTTTACGGTGAAGGAAACCATCGAGAGGAAACCTGCATACGTCTGAGAACTACCTGGATCAAATCGATCGGACTCTCAAGGACGGGAACGTTAAGAGTACTCGAAACCGACGAGCATGTATGAAGAGACTGATGAATGTGGACGAAGCGAAAGAGGTATGTAGGTCTAGAGAGAGCTGGCACTCTATACTATCTGCCTTCCCCGTTAGACTCGGCGTAATGATATGATGATGATGATAATAGAGATTCATAAACCTTCAATACTCCATTATCAATCCATAGTAGCAGACAGTGTACCAAACTGTCATTTATTTGTGCCCGAAGTGTATCATTCAAGCCGCCCAGTGATGGGCGATGGCGTTAAAAATAATGTCGATAAATCCCGCCCAAGATCAAAGCTCGTACAAATCGGCTGGGCGCGGCGAAACGGAGGTGGATAGGACAATGTTTATTGGATATGGCAATAGCGCGATATAACATTAATTCGCATTCATTAATGGAAGATAGTAATTAAAAATTGATTTAGTTATACAAGTGTGGCTTGGTTCGTGTAATTTAAGAAATGTATGGATAATATATCAGTTGACTAATATGTACATTATATATGTAATATGTACATTAGAGAAAATTATATTATCCTTATTACAGAAAAATATGTACTATACCAGTACAGATAATTATATACATTGGAAGTACACCTGCATATGACTCTTCTTAATTATTGTAATACAATGATACTGCCGTGGTGGCCGAGTGGTTCGAGCAGTTGCCTGCGACGCAAAGGTCGCAAGTTCGAATCCCGACTGTACCAATGAGTTTTTCTGAATTTAAGTACAGTGATTAGTCACACCACGAGCTTTACGGTGAAGGAAAACATCGAGAGAAACCTGCATACGTCTGAGAAGAAATTCAAAAGGCGTATGTATAGTCGTGCTTGAGTGACGGCGATGGACTCGCCATCTGTCACGTTGGCACCTAATATACCTCTGGCGGAAAGTGGGTGTGTGGGTATTACCTATACACCTCTGCCTACCCCTTCGGGGACCCTTGTGGGAAGGCGTGAGGATATATTATTATTATACAATGATACTGTCTGGTAATTATCTATGAAGTCCTATAATAAATCGCCATTAATTTTATATATTATGCAAACATCAAAATATACAAATATGGAAGAAAATAATAATAATAAAAAGAAAATAATAAGTAGAAGAAAATAGAGTTGATCAATGGACAGGCTCGACTCCTGAGAACCTGAGAGGAGAACGTAGGCAAGAAACAAGCTAAGCTACATATAAACTATAAAGTTATACGGTATAAAAAAAAATTTAAATGTCTCATCCAAATCTTAGCACATCAACGTTCCGTGATTTACTCGCCGCGCGCGGGAGGCACTCGACTAATAAAAAACACCCCGACGCCCTCCTGACTGATGCGACAATTAATTTAATCCCATTTCTCTGCGTCTTCGAGGTGACAGGGCTGGTGACACCGAGTTTTTGTTTCGAAGTCCAAATTTCAAGACAAAGCATCCTCTGGTATTATGTGGATAAGTGTGAGAGAGAACGATCCACCCAAAAGTTCACTTATATTAGGTTACAATATATCGCGCTCAGTTCAAAGTTTATTGGATAGCAGCTTATTTCTTTTATTAAATCTGGTCTCGCAAGTGTCATTACAATATTACAATCTCAATCATCCATTAATATTAACATCTCTCGCTTTAACTTACAAACGGGCCAAGTACATAATGCAATGCAAGAAAAAAATTTTGAAGTCATAGTAGATTGACGAAACAGATATACAAAGTAAAAGTGTGTGCAAGAAGAGGCAGAGGAAGGCCACGTTCCAACTACCTGGATCAAATCGATCGCACTCTCAAGGACGGGAACGTTAAAAGTACTCGAAACAGACGAGCATGTATGAAGAGACTGATGAATGACGAAGCGAAAGAGGTATGTAAGTTTAGAGAGAACTGGCGCTCTATACTCTCACTCTACCCCGTTAGGGACTTGGCGTGATGATATGTATGTAATAGTAGGTAGTGTGTTCTTTGCGTCAGTGCAATTCAGTCAGTCAGTTCAATTTGGTAGACATATTTTTTTGTCATCGTCTATCAGCGTCATATATAGCGTCAGTTATTTTAAGACATAACAGAACAGACCTCTTTCGCTTCATCAACATTCATCAGTCTTTGCAAACATTTATTCATTTACATGCATACATAATATCATCACGCCTTCACGGATATTTATTTATGTATTGTATATTATTAACAAAAGCAATTTACAAAAGGGACAGCCCTTAGAGGCGCGAGAAGCAGACATCAGCGCGGCAGGCGGCTATTAAACAAGACTAATTGAGCGATAAATTCACGAGACGAGTACCGATATAAAAACGAGAGAGGACCGAGAAAAATCCTAGATGAAGGAATATTGAAAGCGCCCGGAATTGATTACTGTCAATTACGCCACCACTCCGACGTCCGAGCCAGATGCTAACTAACTACGCTTTATTTGTATTCGCGTTTGAGGTACGCCAGCTCTGCTATCTCGTTATCTGTCATGACTATTCTTATATATATATCCTCACGCCTTCCCATGAGGGTCTTCGAAAAAGTAGGCAGAGGTGTATAGGTAGTACCCACACACCCACTTTCCGCCAGATATATATTTTAGGTGCCAACGTGACAGATGACGAGTCCATCGCAGCTACTCAAGCACGACTATACATGTGCCTTTGAATTTCTTCTCAAACTTTGTCAGGTTTCCTCTCGATGTTTTCCTTCACTGTAACTCGTAGCGTGAGTAAGTTCAGAAGCACTCATTGATACCGTCGAGATTCGAACTTGTAATCTTTGTGTTGCATGCAACTACTAATATGCCTGGCAAATGAATTTTGTCCACCTATTAAATGTACAGAAATGTTACACTCCGCTGCAGTGTACTGACACTGACTTATATCTGTGAATAATCCGAGCAAGTCAGCATAACGTATTATCCGGCTCATTATACATAACATTCGTGCGACAACGCAACAATGGCTTTTCAACCACGTTTTTGTATGAACATGACTGATTGCTCTTTGAGACCAACAAAGACCGTGAAAATAAACATTCTCCACAATAACATGTCTGCGAATCATACCCCTTAACTATTCAATATCAAAACATGCCGTACATTGCGTTTCTACTTTAATACATTTATCAATATCGGCATGTGAAACCGGCAATGTATATAGCGTGAGGCTCTTGCTGTGTTTAGAATGCTGCGACTCGTGGCGTAGTGAGGAGGCATGTGTGTACGGGAGTGTTTGTCGATTAATAACGTTTACAAGATGAAAGCGGCTTGCTGTTAGTCGCGATGTTCCAGAAATAAATGCCAGCTCGGTCTTATAACTCAGCTGGGGATACTTACGAGACATTGAGCACACCATATGCTATTGTTTTTACAAGATATAGTTTATGAGTAGACGGTAATGTGTGAAGCATGCTTCGATATCGGTTACAGATTATTTACGTTAATAAAAGGATAAGTACGTAGGTATTAGCGTGCTCATGTTGCTTGAGATAATATTGTGTTTGGGTAATGAGGAGGGATCGCCTAGAGACTTAGGGTATTATTCTTGTTGAGATTCAGTTGAACAATTGTATATAATAATACCAGCTACCTCATACAATATTTTATGTATGTTTTGTAAAGTAAGCAACGCCCTATTGTCAGGTCTACGCTGTTCCCCCATACTTAAGTACTAATATTGTAATATAGTTATTGTATAGGTACCTAATGATTTTAAAAGAGTAACCATGGAGTTTCTTGCCGGTTCTTCTCCATGGAAGCGACCAACCCGAATCGTGCACCTTTTTCGAAGCTTTATAAGTGCCAATCTAGGCGTATGTGAAATAAACATATTTAGATTGATTTTGATTTTGAATCTCGATCGCAGCGCCCATAATTAAATCGACCCGATGGAATACACAAAAAATTCCTCGAAATCAGTTTAGTCATATACACTTGTACAGAAGAATCTCGTTGATATTTTAGATGCGAAAGTTTGGGATTATGTTTGTCCATCTTTCACGGAAAAACTACTGAACAGTTTTGGATGAAATTTCGTATAGACATTGTTGAATATTCATTATTATTAATAACTGGATTAACACATATGAGATGTTATCTTACGAGATTGAATCCACAAGGCACAGCTAGTTACATATGCAGTAATGATGAATTAACATTGATGTGTTAAAATGCAAAATCTTGCATCCATTATCAATTTCGTTTGAAACGTCTCATACAAAATATTTAAACCCAAACTGCCAACTGTGATTAATGAGCAGTCTACAGCAGTTTGTCAAAAAACAAGCAATTCATGGTTACAATAGCGACCACATGAAACATGCTACGTGCAACTAATAGTTGGGTCGGGCGTTAAGGAGGGTATAAATTAGATTTTGTTGTGACGCCGCGTTGCGTCGGACCATCTGTTTGTCGATACGTCATGGCGCATCTCTATGGATTTACATATAGCTGTAAAAAATGTCTTGCATAAACATACATTTAATGGGAGTTTTATGTAACGTCTTTTCAAAGTCCAATTGGCTTGTAATAAATACAAAATTAGGAATTAGAGAGAAGTTAAGAGGTCGTTTTATTTTTTCTTCACGCAGACACTTTAAGAGTCCTCGAACAAGATGAACCACAGGATGAGGACAGGAGATTTTGAGACACACATTTTTTTTATTATGATTTATTTATTATGAGTAACTCTTGGTGTCACTAATCCAAAAAATATATTGTACATCTACTTATTGTCATCATCATCATATTATCACGACCTCACCGGGTAGGCAGAGGGAGTAGAGCTCCATATCCATATAGACCTACAGACTCTTACTTTTCTACTACTAGACATTTCTACCCCTACGTAAAAGGGAACAAATGTTAAAAGAGAAAACCGGGGAGTTTGTTTCGCCGTTTCTTCTCCTGGCGGGTATTTTTCCTGGTAACGGTGGTAACTTTAGTTTTTATTAAGTATATGACGTTCAATAAGTGTTCCCTGTGTCCCTTACGTTGGATAAAATATTTTGATTTTGATTTTGATTTACTTATTATATTCACAAATTTGATAAGCATTCGTTAAAACCGCAAAATATGTATTTATGTTACAAAGATACGCTTCTCCACGCAATCCAAGATGAAAGAAAAATATTTTTGATCTCTGTTGCCCCATGCGAAGCTGGCGACACTTGTGTCTTTCGGCTCGACGTTAGTTTTTTCTACGGCTTAATTGCCACACATTTGTCTTCGCAGATCCGCCGTTACTCTCACGACAATCTACTCAGGCAAAGTAAGCCATGCAGCTAAAGAAACGATCATAAACTCATAATCTCTAACTAATAACGAAAATCTGACGGCAAATATAAGTTTGTCGTTACACAACTCACGCCACGCTAAATAAGATATTTCGACCGGTCTAATAGCGTGCAGGCCGGCGACGATATGTTATTGTCAGTTAATTTTAAGATATAGTGCATAAAATATAATTTGAACAATTTGTTAGTGACTTTACTGTTACAGATCATTGTTTATTTTCAGAGTTGTTTCTTTATGTGTGTGCGTGTGTGTGTGTCGACGTAATAAATTTGGTTTTTATTAGCTCCGCTCCTGAAATTTACGTCGTAATACCTCGACCTCCGCGCGTAGCTATCAATTCGTATTTTTATTTATTCAACTACGTGTTACAATTAATCTTTCTAAAATATATTGAGGAAAACAAAGATTTTATGAGTTTACAAACGGATTTATTCGTTTAGTTTAATTTGGGAATAAAAAAGATTAGATCAAAATATTTAACGTGGTCAAATGCGTATCTGGAGAAGCTTAGATATATTGCTGTGATTCTGATTTGAAAGATTGTAAATTATTCGGGTGTAGCATGTTTGGCCTTTCTGTTATAATTTGGGAAATAAAGTGAGCTCAGGTACAATAACAAGATGTTCTAGTGATGAACGATCGCCTCAACACTTGAGTATTGGTTTCAATTAACCTAACCACACAAGTTTGCTTACGTACTTATTTGAGGATTTTATTATGTACATATAATATATGTACATGCATATCTTTGCGCTCCAAACGGGTAAGTAGTAGTAGTAGTAAGTAGTAACAACACCGGAATTATATTAAGGTGCCAACGTGACAGATGGCAAGTTCTTTGCCGTTTGAAACTCGTTTATATATGTCTCTTCTTCTCAAACTTATCCTCACGCCTACGCATTAGGGTCCCCGAAGGGGTAGGCTGAGGTGTATAGGTAATATACTTTCCGCCAGAGATATAATTTAGGTATGCAGATTTCCTCACGATGTTTTCATTAACCGTAATTTTGAACCATAATATCTATCTAATTACCGTGGCTTAAACCGCGTTAAGTTAACTGTAGTATCTTAATTGTTTTTACAAATGCCCGAACTTTAACATTTCTCTTCTGTCAATCCGGAATATAATAATATCTGTTCCAAATGACGTGATTGAGGAACAACCATAGAACAAAACGTGCACATTTATAATGTAACTGACTTTAGCATTATAGATAGTGCCATCCACAAAGACGCGCCACACCAATTTCTAGTTGATGGGGTCGCGGGATACGGGCAGTATAACCCGAGTCTATTAATTGTAGTGTACGTGTGCAACTGTGCACTCATAGGTAATCAGTGTGTACCGACAATACTCACACATTAGTGGAAGGTTGCACACTTACGCTTTAAGCAATGAGGAAGAATAGTGGGGCGCGTCTTCGTAGATGGCACTATCTAGTAATCAGTTTTTAGGTTATATTTAACCTAAAAATATGTTTCCACTTTTAGAACGCATTCAATTAACACCGCAATAGACATAAACCATCCACTTTAAAAACGCTTATAATTAGAACAACAAATCACGGGATCCATTAGCGATGTGTTCAAAGACAAACGACTTGTTCGCAATAAGGTAACAATTATCCCAGCGAGTCACGGATCCGGGGTACGGCCCCGAGGGAACGGGAGACTGATGGTCGTGTTTCAGCATAGAGGGCTTGGCTGGAAATGTGTTTATGGATGTCGATTGTTTTAAGTTTATTATTTATTTTAATAATATTATCTAATAATAAATACCTGGGAGAATTCAACACAATTGACCTAGTCCCAAATTAAGCGAAGCTTGTGTTTGTGTGACAACGATATATTTACCTATATAGATCGATATACACATAAATACATAGGACATCCAAGACTTTTATTTACACCAACAAGGTGTGAAGTGTACGGCCTGCCTGGTGGTATGCGGGTACTTCCACCAGGGTCAGGGCCACTTAACCCCAAAGGGATAGGCATAGGATAGGCACAATTTGTAAATAGACCCACACACCCACTTTCCGCTAGAGCTATATTTATATAGGGTTAGCAACGCGCGAGTGATACGCCTGGTGTTGCAAGCGTCCATAGGCGGTGGTAACCGCTTACCATCAGGCGGACCGCATGCTTGTTTGCCACCCGTGGTATAAAAAAAATGTTGGTGCCAACGTGACTGATGGCATAACATAAGTTTGTTTAACTTTTCTCGTGAATGAACAGTTTGTTATGTAATTGTTAATACAAATTAAATTAATTTATTAATTAAATTTTAATTCTAAATATTTTGAAATATATCGATATTCAAACTATCGACTACTTCCCACCACTACTAGCGATAGATGTTCCTCTTTACAATGAAAAATGCCGCGCCGGCGGAGTGCTTTTGATGTGAAGGTTTGAAAAATATTCAAGTTACACTCTATGATCACCGGTGAAAATATTTTGACGTAATCTATATACGACATAATATTGTTTCCTGCCATTTTTCAAATGTTTTTATTAATTTGTTTGTGTCACTCATGTTTTCATCTTAACGTCAATTTGGTTGAATTTGGCAAGGTTTTTTGAATTATATATATATATATATATATATATATATATATATATATATTCTCAAGCCTTTCCACAAGGGTCCCCGAAGGGGTAGGCAGAGGTGTATAGGTAATACCCACACACCCACTTTCCGCCAGAGGTATATTAGGTGCCAACGTGACAGATGGCGAGTCCATCGCCGTTACTCAAGCACGACTATACATACCTATACATGCCTTTGAATTTTATTCTCAGACGTATGCAGGTTTCCTCTCGATGTTTTCGTGTGTGATACCTCTGGCGGAAAGTGGATGTGTGGGTATTACCTATACACCTCTGCCTACCCCTTCGGGGACCCTTGTGGGAAGGCGTGAGGATATATTATATTTATATTACTTTAATTACATCATTCTGCGTATCCTTACTTAATATTATAAATGTGAATGTAAGTTTGTTTGTTACGCTTTCACGTCAAAACTACTTAAC
>JACCPG010007126.1:0-14921 GCA_016069955.1 Drepana arcuata
GTTTCATATATACATACATACATATCATCACGCCAAGTCCCTAACGGGGTACGCAGAATGATGAATGTGGACGAAGCGAAAGAGGTATGTAAGTCTAGAGAGAACTGGCGCTCTATACTCTCTGCCTACCCCGTTAGGTACGTTTCAAAAGGACGATAAACGCGCACGTACAGATTGCCCTCGCTCTCTGCCTAGCGATATATAATACTCTCACCATGGAACTGTAAATTATTGTCTTGGCCACTCATTTGAAGTAATGCCAGAGAATTCCCACCAAATTTCAAATTTTGCTCCAAACGTCTGGGGAATGGGGAATCTTAAAAATTATTTATGTGACAGAACCTAAGCAGCTTAGCCTATATTTTCTGCACTAGGTTTTTTTAAGCTACGCCTCTGGTACTTGTTTGGAAGTTCAAACACTGTTTTGATAGTGGTTTAGTGTAAGAAGTGCATTAGCATTATAGAGGTTAAGCATGAATACATAAAATTAAGATATCTCATTAAGAATCTCTTAGCTAAGAAGGATTAATGTTTAATATTCCGATTTACGTAATGTGACCAATCCGAGCCATTTTAAAATGCACATTAATTTTAATATGTACTAGATTTATTTTTATACAAAGGTGTAGTTTTGAAGCACCTATCTATATATTTCTTGTGCAATCATAGACTGACTAGCAGCAGCTTATTTTAAATATCTTTGCTTTATTTGATTTTTTTATTATTATTTTCCTAATTAAATATTTTTTTATCTGATCTTAATCCTATTCTTTACACTTTCAACTTAACACAGAAACGAAAAATATGCCTTATTAATGTTATAAGTAACTTTGTATCTGTTGTTAATAAAATATTTTTACCAACCAACTATTTTTACCAAGGAATTTTATTTTAATTCATATAACTACATTTTCAACTTTCTTTGAGAAAAGGTAACCTTAGTGATATTAGTTAATAAGGCCCACAGAGCAATATATTTACAAAGGTATATTATTATAACAATATATCCAGCCAGGATTCAATAAAAAAAAATGGAATATAAATAATAATATAATATATCCTCACGCCTTCCCACAAGGGTCCCCGAAGGGGTAGGCAGAGGTGTATGGGTAATACCCACACACCCACTTTCCGCCAGAGGTATATTAGGAATATCTTAATTAAATCAAATTGATTGGAAACTTAAGGATGGGAACAATAGGAGTATGTATGAAGAGATTGATGATTGTGAGACGAAGCGAGTCCAGGGAGAACAGGCACTCTACCCTCTCTGCCTACTTGGCTGTTGAGACTACTTGATCATATGTTTTTCCTTATTTTAATCGAATGCCATTGACTAATCGCCCGGAATAGATTTATCTATACCTACCTGTAAAATTACTTTAACAAAAGAGCGGGGCTGGGCGAAGCAGTCCTGCTTGCCCCTTTGTAATATTTTTTAAATCTGAATATTTTTTGTTTGTATAATTTACACCTAACTCCTATTGTAAAATAACAAATTAGGTTGTTTTTAACTAGTGGTTATATTCTGTATACTTCGTAACACAAACATTACTTAACACAATTTCTTATATTTGATCTTTCGCTTTAGACATTTTGCATCTACATTATCTAACAAGTCTGCATCAATGGAGCTTCTTCTCTTTAACAAACTGTCATCTTCAGTTGACTGTACCTGTTTTAACGGCAGTAAGCCCACTGCGTACGGGATATTCTCCTCCAAAGTGACATTTAAGTCATCATCGCGAGGTTGTAAGTTTTCTTGATTCATATGTATATTGTTTTCATGCATTATTTCGCCCCACTGTTCCGACTTGATATTCACCGAGTCTGTTAAGTCTATTACAGGATTTTGAAACTCAGACGCAGATACCAACTGTTTCTCGGTACTAACTCCCGTATTGATCTCGCCATTGCTACTTTCACAGCTGTCCTTGTTACCGATATCTAAGTTATCCCACTGCAAACCGCTCGATGTGATGCTCGCCGATAATTCTTCTGTATTATCTTTTGGATCTACGTCCTTCATGTCGCCGTGTTCATTGTCGAAAACATTCGACACGTTCAATGTATTGTTGGAGTCGTTGTAATCTTGAACATTAGAATCAGGGTTAATATTCTCTTCCTCGTTTAGAGCGCTATTATTTTGTGCCATGTTCATTTTATTCTCGATGCTCATCAAATCTTTAATTATTTCTTCTCTCGCTTGAGCTCTCTCCTCAAGCTGACTGTCAGTGTACCCATTCCCGTCGTCATCGGTCCGCTTAGGAGTAGCCATTAAACAATCAAGAGCATCCTCTTTGAAGACGTTGCCCTGAGGCAACTGTAATCCAAAATCATAACAATCGTCGTTCCTCCTAAGATCTTCAGAGTTCAAAGAGTTATTGTATTGATGATTCAAATGGGAACTCTTTGCATCCAACAAAGAAATATTGAAGCTGGAATCCAAAGACGTACTTGTTGGACAGAGCTGTTCCATGGTTCTTGCGTCAGTCATTTGTTGATCCTCGTAATATTTTTTGACGTCGTCGCTCAATGATTTGGTGAAGAATTGCATGTCCCCATCAATGCACGAGAAATCGTTACCATTGACATGATTATTTTCTTGGAGCTGCGGGTCTAAAACCACATAATTTTGTTGTTCACCAAACGTTTCCAAGTTATCCGGTAGAATAGCATTCAGGCTATCAATCGCATCGTCTTGCCGATCGTATTGGCTGGAGCCTTTAGTATAATCATTAGTGGGCCCGAAATTTTTGCCGCTTAATAACATTTCTCCTCTCTCTATAGACTTAGACAAATCGTCTATGCTTTTGATTTCGCTAGGGTCAACAACCTTTTCAATGATATTGGGTTGTTCGATAACCTCGTACTGTATCTCGCTGCTCTGTACCATGTCAAGCAGGACTTGCTCGTTGACATTTATATAAGAGCCGTCGCCAGACTCGAACAGAATTGGCAGATCGGTTGGGAGCCCGGCGCTCTTTAGTGCATTCACATATTGGGACATGGCAGTGCCGATACCAGTGGTGACAGTTTCCTTAGAATTAGTACTCATTGTGTTTGAGTAGCTCGATGTTATCGTTTCGCTAGACATTGGTTCCTTGTTGTACAGAGAGGAGTCGAGGACGTTAGAGGAGACCGTTTGGTCCATGTACATAAGATCACTGTCCATGTTCATGTAATTGCTGGAGGGCTCAGAACCGCAGATGCTGTTCACGGCTTGGGACAGGGTAACGCGATCCATGTAGTCCTGGGGATAAATACATTGGATGCTGTGGAACATACTGTACATATCTAGGGAATAACAATTGTATCTACAGGGATAGCTTTATTTAAGTTACCTGCATGTGCCTTGTCTGTAAATGTTTGAGTTGGTGTATCGCTTTGCGAGAGTCCTGCTCGCGACGCAGCAAAGCGCGTTCGGCCGCTCGTCCTAGTGAGCCAGGGCCTTCCCAACCACCAGATCGCTGTATTCAACGAGTTAAAAGTAATATCAATCAAAATCAAAAATCAAAATATTTTATTCAACGTAAGGGACACAGGGAACACTTATTGAACGTCACGTTTAATATAGACTAAAGTTACCACCGTTTCCAAGAAAAAATACCTGCCAGGAGAAGAAACGGCGAAACAAACTCCCCAAACACTATCACGTTAGTTACATTAGAGCTCAAACCAACAGGATTTCTTATTCCATGTGTATTGCTGGGAAACGCTTAGTTAGGAAGTTAGTTCAAAACTTGATGTTCACCAGAGACTATTCAAACAAACAAACTATTATTTCTTAGTTAAGATCAGCAACGGGCGATTGGCATGTGGACGATAGCCTAAATATTGATGTAATGTACATAGGAATGTGGTAGGGACTCACGCGCACACTGGGCCTGCCTCGCCGCGGCTTGATGGCGCGCGTAGCATCAGGGAAATCTACTGCAGGAGCTCCCCCACCGTTTTCAATATCAAATGGGATGCGGACTACCATATCCTAGAAAATCATTATACCTACTCAGATTTTATTCCCTATAATATTCATGAAAATATCATCTACTATGGTATATATATCTTGACGTCTTCCCAAGAGGGTTCCCGAAGGGGTAGGCAGAGATGTTTACCTACAGACCCCTTTTTCACCTCTTTTAGGTGCTAACGTCTGTCACGTTAGCACCTAAAAGTGTGCTACTCCATTTTCTAGACGTTCCCATCCTGGAGTGTCCGATCCATTCAAGTCTTGGAAATGAGAATAGGGTGCTCTAGTAATTAAATCCAAACTCAGAAACATGTAGGCTAGGTACAGAAAGCGGATAATATTACTTACCTTGTTGTTTCGGCCTAGATTGTCCATGGGCTGGCTCATATTAGCCGCGGGAGCCAACTGCGGCGGTGCTTTGTTTTCATTCTCCTTAATAATAATAATTTTTATTCTTATCTAATAATTATTATATGAGCGGGGAAAATCTATTAGCCACTGGACAATTCTGAGAGAACATTCTAGCCAAAAGCATAAGTAACTTGATGGGAGGTCGTCATGCCGTGGGGAGT
Organism: Drepana arcuata; assembly: GCA_016069955.1. Taxonomy (NCBI): domain Eukaryota; kingdom Metazoa; phylum Arthropoda; class Insecta; order Lepidoptera; family Drepanidae; genus Drepana; species Drepana arcuata. Next base: position 4,543 of record JACCPG010007126.1, read on the forward strand.
AAGGACTTCAGGAATTACACTAGTGAAGGCTACGCTGCTGGTTAAAGGGAACCCTAATAAGCCTAACGCAAAACAGCATTTTTTTTAAATAACTACGCAACGATGGTTTACACTAGAGTATGGCAGACGACGATAGGCAGCAAACGTAATAAGGTGTGCCGTACAATGACTGTAGCTATGCAGGTTTGCTTTGTATTAGACATAGGAATATAATGATGACTATACATTTATTATTTTACTATTTCGGTAACCAAATCGTAATTTTATATGTATACTTTTATATAATTTGTGTCGGGTTACAAGAGGATCGATAAAATTAATTGTATCCATTATTTTACCTGTGGGTGTAAATCAATAAGCGATTGAGGAGGTCTGTTTATGACTACAGGCGGCGTAAAGACGGGTAGCTCACCTGTTGGAAAACAAGGCGATTTAATACCCTAAAAAAAGGAATAAGAGGAGAGAGAAAGGAATAAGGAAACTAGGTACTAGGTATATTTATGTCTTTGGATTGGCGCTTTTTTATATTGTCTCTGCCTCGTGCCAGTATCTTACCTATGTAGAGAACATAAGGTTTTAATGCATATGATAAAGATAGGCAAGTTACATTAACTTTATGAAAGGTTAATAGATAATAAATAGATCATTGTACCTACTTTTAACTTTCGTGCCTACCCTAAGTATTATATTTTGCTGACAGAGGCTGCAATCATAGTTCTACGTGAAAAATATTTCCTATTAGGTAAAATAGTTCAAGAGTAATAGTTAGGTCCTTAAATTATAATGGTGTAGAGTGTAAAACGTCACTTCTCTCTAGACTTACAGGCACTATCATATATCACTATACTATCAAAATCCATCTATCTCTGTTATTGCTTGCGCCTATAGGCTACGGTAACCGCTGATCATCCGTATATTGCCACGATTGCAGAATAAAAAACACCTTGTTACACAAATTACCACAAATTGGTACATAAGTACCCTAATGTTTACTTACTTTCAGTTGTAATGCCCAGGCCTTCCTTCGTAACTTTCGAAAGGCCCTTTATCTTAAGAAACTGAGCAGCTGACACTAATTCGTCCAAGTTTTCTTCAAGACACTGCGTTTTACCGCAATACATAAACTCCACTAGTGACTTCAGTACACTGAAGCGCATTTTTAATATAATCAACGGTTCACCCGACTGTTTTTGCAGAACCTCCTAAACAAAATGGCGGAATGTATAAGCATAGGTAATAAGTAGTAAATTCATCATTTGGAAAATAATACTATCTACTTCTACCGAGTGATATTAGCTGACCCTAAATAGTATTTAAGAATAAAACATAAAACAACAACAATTTACCTGAAAATAAGCACTACTTGCAGCAAGTACAGCTTTGTGGACACGCAAAGTGTGGGAACTACACATTAGTGTCATGTCAACCAGTGATTGCATTTGCAACAGTTTTCCAAATCTGGACATTAAATGTTCCGAATAATCTTCGTAATGGAGACTATATCGTATAGGAGCCATTTCTTATACGAATAACTAAACTCATAACAACGAGAAGGGTTGATCAAATTATTATGACAATCAATTTGATGGTTAAAACATTTGAATGTGAAAAATTCTTTGATATATTTGAGAATATGTATATTTTTTATTTTCGGCGGTCAATGTATTTCAACCAAAGAGTTTATTCAAGAAGTAGATGTTTCGATGTAGATCGAAAAAATCGCAAAAACTTCAATAGGTAGCTATTGTTTTTTTTTTTAATTACTTAACTTTTGGTATTTTCTTTAAGCACAATAAAAACAAGCAAATAGTTTTTGTTCGAGACTTTTTATTCTTTTATAAATTGCAGAAAAAATAAAAATGTTAGAATTTATTACAAATTTGTATTCACCATTAGAATTATGAATTTACTATTAAAAAAAAAGAATTTAATAATTATTTATTCCAAAAAGTATTCTATCACAGTCTAATTAAGTGACTATTAGTAGATGTACTATAAAATTGTTGTATAAATCAATAAGCATAGACAACATAAGTACCAGTAGTATATGTTGCTTTAATCTATTTCATAATTATAAAATGGAAATAGAAAAAAATATTAAACGTAACACACAAGCATAACAAAAAATGCAGGTTGGAATGTAATGATTTGCTCGTAAGGCACTTGTACAGTACACAAGTACAGTGGAACATGGTCAGTTTCTTAAGATGATGGATTCATACATATCATCATAAAAGTAAAAAAAAAACGATAAACGCAGCTTGCGTATTATTTATATTGTAAGTTAATGGTTTTGTTATAGAATAAGATACATCTTTATTTTAATAATACTTTGATAGTAACTCTCATAGTGTCGTTGAAATATGAAATTCACAATACCATATATTATTACAGAGTCTGGAAGATAGTATAATGTGATATCTATGAGTAATAATAAATCATATAATATATACGAATTTAAAAAGCTTAATAATGTACATGAATAATGCAGAAATATAACATTTAAATATATTCAGTCAAAAGTATGTGAGTTATTAATGTATTATAATAAAATAAATATACATTTTATTAGCTTAACCAAAGCCAAGGTAAAATTAAATAAATACTAGCAAATTTGCATTATCCACGTCACTATCAAATAAATTTAAAATACAAATTTGTAACAATGTCAATACTTTTAGTATCTTCTTAGAAATCAGTTTCTATACAATACAATAGCTTTTACATGTTACCCTTACTTCCCTACGAAGAAGCTCGTAAACGCTGTGCCACAGCTGCAAAGCCTTCGCACGGTAAAACTTTCTGAATAATATCTGAGATAGAAATAAATCACTTTAAGTTGATTAAAATCCTATATAAAAGATCAAATGTGACTGAGGTGACGTCTTTGATCTTTGGTTATGAAACAATGCCCTAATTTGAACAAAAGAATACATTTTATTATACGTCATAATTTAGGCGGGAACTTATAATATTTTCGTTCTGTTTCGCGATTGTTTGTAGTTTGTTCCTAACTTCTAAGCAGCATAAGATTATATTATGATTAATTACATTAATGAGATATTTTTTACTTATTATGCTCTACAATATTGTCATAATAATACGCGGATAACTTACTGATATTCCATCCCAGATATTGCAGAACATAAATTAATTCACTTAAATGAAAATACAGGCATTAGTAAACTTTTAAGACCACAATTACTCGTATTTTCAGAATTTTTATTTATATCCAATACTTTTAGAAAAATATTCATATTATAGGTAATAATATAGACAGGTATTTTTATTGGGGGTGATCATGTAAGGTACATAGGATTCCGTTCGATATGTGCCAAGTGATAATTAATAGATTCAAATATGGTTATGTGGTAAGATATTCACAACCTTGAAGATAAATAATAATAATATATCCTCACGCCTTCCCACAAGGGTCCCCGAAGGGGTAGGCAGAGGTGTATAGGTAATACCCACACACCCACTTTCCGCCAGAGAACCTTGAAGATAAATATAATTATTCTTTCAAACTCGAAACATATCGCAATATGAATGTACGGTTGGCATTTATCAATAAAGTTTCCCTAGTTTACACAACAGATGGCGTTGATATCTTTACGGTGGACGAGGTTCTCTCTAGCCCGTGCTTCTTTCTAACTTTAAGTTAGCTAAAAGAAATCTGTAAGCCATTTAATAAAAGGAAATGCTTGAACAATTATTAGGAATCCTATGGTTTTATGAGTCCAATACAAATTATAATACAGTATTACAACTTTATATTCAGAGATTGTTGTACGTAATCGATTATCGTAAATATGTATATGTATATATATATACATGTATTTAAAACATATTGACGTATTAATTGACAGCTATCTAAAATATTCAAAGTAAAAAGCAATAATAAAGTGAAAAGACCATAATATTTAGATACGTGAAGTAACTAAATCAATATTACATGAACACTTCACGCAAGTTTGAGTAAATTTGTACAATTCGTAGCATGTAGAAAAAATAGAGATTCACTTTAGAGATCGTTCAGTGAAACTAGACCATTGCCAGTGGCCAATATAGGTACACTGCGCTGTTATATACTTTCATATTATATTCGTAACTATGGAAACGATCTAACGCAATTACCAAAAAAAGTTCAACGTCTTAACTGTTAAAAAAAATATAAAAATAGTATCGTTTAATATAAATAAGTTTAATTAAAATATATATAAAAAGCCATAGTCACACAAGTCAATTACAAATTACGAACATTGTTGTACTTATAATAGATGTACTATTTCATAAGATTCTTGCCTTACAATTACAGTTACAATATAACACTATACCTCGCACATCTAACATGTGCTTAACAAATCAACTGGACAATGGTCTGTTTCAGTGGCCTGTTACATTACACCTAATTTTAAAAGCAAATTACAATATTTACATTAGCCGTATGAGTTACATTTTGCGAATTACATATCTAATATACACATTATTTTGTTCATATTTTATTATAACTTAACCACTTATAGTTTTCGCCTACTTGGTCACCGGTAACGTTAGTTATCGATGATGTTCAAGAACTCCTCGGATGAGATGTGCACGTCGTCAGCGGGGCAGGCGTCAGTGGCGCTGGGGGCGGAGTGCTTGAGTTCGCCGAAGGTGTAGGTGGGCCGCTTAGGGCCGCCGCGTGCTTCGTGGGGGGGCTCGGGCCGCGCCTCTCGGGCCCAGCAGAAGGCTGCCCGCGGCTCCGCCCCAGCTGACATCGGCATCGCGAGCTGCACCCGCGACCGACACAGCTCGTTGTCGCTCAACTGCCGTTTCAACTTATCCTTACCCACGACTAGTTGGAAGCCCCTGAGTCCACCGTCGGCCCGCTGCGAATGTCTCAGCTCCAGCTCACTCGCTTGCCTTTTTAATTTTGCGCTTAGTTCGGTCGGACTCGAGCGAGAAGGTTTATCGACTAGACTACTCTGCCTCGATGCTCTGCCCAACTGCCTCGAGCTGGAGCCACTCTTCAGTAACGTGCTCTCTTGGCGACTACTGCCCGAGGAGCTGCTCGTGTTCGTATCGCACTTGTTTGCATCTGTCGTTTTGTTCCTCCTCAATGACTCTATAACGCTGTAAAAGTGTTCTAAATCCGAGTTGCTATTGTGTCTCGATCTGCTGACGTTGTTTGTACTGTGTCGATGTGGCCGGATTTGAGCTCGAGGTAAGTGGCCGTAGCTGCTCTGTCGGGATATGCCGACGGCGGTCTGACGGCGCGGCATGCTGCAGCTCTTCGGGACGAATGAGTCCTGATCCATTACCACGTTCTCATACACGTGCGCGTTATCAAAATCTTCATGCGAAATGAGGTTCTGCCTACTTTCTGTGGTTTCTTTCTTTTGTCCCACGGAACTGCTCTTTTTGTGTCCGCTACGCTTCACATCTGGCAGTTTCTTTATCAGTTTACAGTCACTAGCGCTTCGTGGAAGTAAATTTTCGTAACCGTGACTCTCGCTACTCTGATTTTGTACTTTTTCTGATTTCGAAGCGTTTTGAATATTGTTTTTCTCTAAAGTATTTCTAGTAGAACTGGAATGTTTTGGTAGTTTACTGGATGGATTGAGTTTTGCGTTTTCAGCGGTGCCATTCTGTTGTAGCAAAGCGTCGTGTCTTTTCCTGTCTACGTCGGGCTTGGAAGATTTGTCAAGGACAACTTTAGTTTTATCACTTTTACAAATCTTAACGCTAAATCTAAATGGAGGCTTGAATACTACTTGCAATCTAGCCTTCTCGCCAGATAAAAGGTTACTTGCACTTTTGGATGGCCTTGTTTTTCTAGTTCCCTTTTGTATTTGTCTATGAGTTCTTTCTGTCAGACCGATCGGAATAGACTTTGATTTTGGTAGAACTGTAGGCTGTGGTGAGCTTAAGAGCCATTTCTGAACCTTAGTTAGGGCTTCTGTATCTTTAGTTGGGGAGGCAGGATGTTTTTGCATAGAGCTGTAGTCTATGGTTTCCTTTTTTACTTTTGTTTTTCGCTTTTTTACTTTGCCTTTGTGCTTTGATAATAAGACATGTTTTGGTGATTTCCCATCAGAGTTGGTTATAATGGCAGTGCTCTCCTTGATTACTTTGGGGCTATCTTCAGACTTAGATTGATTACTTGGCTTCTGTAACAAGAGACCACCGTATTAGGGCAATTGAATTAACGGCAACAGGATTTTTCTTACTGCTGTTTGATCTAGTCGGACTTTGAATCTCACTGACAATATTGGTGTATTGAACAGGTATATTTTCACCTTTTTCTGGAAAACTTTATAAAATGAATGCATAACTTTCAAGTATTTTAGTAAATTTTGTTCAACACAAATTATATCGCTCAAATCAGTAGATTATGTTCTCACATATACATATCTACACTAATATTATAAAGAGGAAAACTTTGTTTGTTTGGTTGTAATTAATAGGCTCAAAAACTACTGGACCGATTTGAAAAATTCTTTCACTGTTGGGAAGCTACACTATCTCCGGTGAACATAGGCTATATTAAATTGGACCCGATAGGTGGCGTTGCGATCGAGTTTCAGGAATTTAACTTTTTCACTCGGGCGAAGCTATCCCTTTCTGTGTGTCTTAAGGTGGATTCGAGAATGGTTTAGATTTACAATTGGACCTGATAGATGGCGCTGCGATCGTGTTACGGGCAATTTAACTTTTTCACCCGAGCGAAGCTGGGCGGGACAGCTAGTATGTAGATAAAAGTGAAAGAGACAGTCTAGAGAGAACTGGCGCTATACTTTCTGTCTACTCCGTGAGTCCCACTAATATTATAAATGATATGATATAAATGAATGAAAGTTTGTATGTATGGATGTTAGTTACCCAATCACGTCAGACCAGCTGAACGGAATTGAATGAAATTTGGCACAGAGATTTTGGTCTGGATTAACAGCAGGAGCATGGATTAACAGGGACCTTTGATCCCAAAATAAAATTATACTAATGTAATCGATTTTTACACGGGTGAAACCGCGAGGCACAGCTAGTATGTATATAATTATGACAAATATAATACATTTGCTATAAGAAATCACATTATATGACCATTATATCTTCACGCCAAATCACTATCAGTAGTCCCATACCAGTGTTGAATACATTTGGACGAACAAAAGACTGTTTATTTTATTTCATAAAAAAAATCTTACTCTCTTCTTGCTGGCACTGTGCGATGGTGTAGCCTTATCTCCCTGCTTCGCTTTGGGATCCTTCTTATTGCGGTAGGCGCGAGTGCGCAAGGCTACTTTCTTCTTGAGAGGTAGTTTGGACCTGAAATAAAATGTATTCGTTTAAGGGTATTTTTTCATCATTAAAGTATACATAGCGTCCACGACGACGCGCCCCTCTATTCTTCCCTATAGTTTATCGTGTAAGCGTGCAACCTTCCACTAATGTTCGAGTTTTATCGGTACACACTGATTACCCATGAGTGCATACGCACACTACAATGTCATACTCCGGGTCATACTCCCCACATCCCGCGAACCCTCGACTAGGAATTGGTGGGGCGGGTATTCGTGAATGGCAATATTTATAATGTGTGATGTGTGAGTTTCAAATGAGCTCCCTACAGCGTACGCTTGTTGAGAAACTAGCTCCCCATTTAGATTTTCCTAGCAAGGGGTTTTATTTTTTATGATGCTGAAGAGATATGAAAGATGCAATTAAATATATACTCTCTTCAATGATTTTTATTTTAAAAGCTAAAGAAAATTAAAAAGACGATAAGGCCATATAGAGAATTATAGTTTTTTTTATGAAAATTATATATAAATTTAATTATAAAAATAAATAAAATATATATATTGCATGCAATATAAATTAATGTATTGCATTTTTTCTATTCCTGGTGCTGCAAGGCGATTCTGAAGTAAGGCAACATCTTATTATCGATATTTTTCTCTACCGCTTTATTATCTAATTATGTATACATACATGATTAGATAATAAAGCGGACTCTGAAGGACGAGAACGTTCGAACCAGAAGAGCATGTATGAAGAGACTGATGAATGTGGACGAAGCGAAAGAGGAATGTAAGTCTAGAGAGAACTGGCGCTCTATACTCTCTGCCTACCCCGTTAGGGACTTGGCGTGATGATATGTATGTATGTATGTATGTAATAGTTGACTTACCTTATGGCAGTGTGCACTATCAGCCCTTGTTCAGCCGCGTCGGGCAGTCGGACGGTTTCAGTAGTGGACGAGTGTATGATAGTAACGGACTTGAGTTTCTTTCCATGACGCCCCAGGAAACGTGTGCTTGCGACCTAAAACCGAACATACAAGTCAATATACGCAGAAGGTAGTGTTCCGTCGCTTCCGCAGACAAGTGCCAAACGAACCCGTTGTGAAGTGACGTGTTGATGGACCTTATTATTGGTTTACACTGTAATAATAGTTGTAAGAGAGAAATAAATATGTACATAAAAAAATACCTAGCTATCAATTAACAAAAGATACGAATGATGACAAGTTTGTACGTGCCTTGTACGTACTAGGTAGGCAGAGCGAATCGTGTGCAAATCCACTCTATACTTGCAAAAACCACTTTGGCTACATAATTAGAAATTATATCTATGCGCAAATACCTACATGTTTTAGAATATGTACAGAAAGAGTTAGTTCTTTAGAAGATAATATATCCCTGGAAAGATCCCTATTAAAATCCATTCTGCTATTATTTTTAAATGTTCGTGACTTTTCTGGTAAGGTGCAAAGAATATTACCATTGTTTTGGGACTAACTATATTTGAAGACGAGAAAGGGTGTTGATACACCTTTGCCTACCCCTTTGGAAACCCCTTGAGGAAAACGTTAAGATTTTAGCATATTAACAATGTTCTATGTGGTTATTATCCAATTGTATTAGGTATATACACACTTCTAGCGATGAGATGATATATTTTAATGAGTTTCAATCTAACGACTAATGGTGTAAAGGTAGTCACACTCTAGCGCACATGCCGAGCGAATAAGAGTACCTTCCTTGAGGAGCTCTGAACATGAGGCGTTTGTTTTAAGCTTTGATGTCTATTTCAATATCTGCGTCGAGGACGCGACAGCAGCGCTGAACATAAAATATTACCTTACCAAAGATATTTACACCTAAATTGTTCAGAATCCATATTTATAAATACAAATAAATAAAATTGGAGTGTCTGTTTGTAATATAAAAAAAAAACGTTTTTACTAAATGTGGATTATACCAAAAAATTTTTTTTTTTTTTGTATTATCTCTCGTAGCTTGAGTTCCGGGAACTTTTGCTACTTAACCGGTCAATGGCGAGACCTAGGCCTCCAGCCAGGATACCAAAATATATTTTTTTTACAATTTTTATCTGTCTGTCTGTCTGTTTGTTCCGAGTAATCTCTAAAACGGCTGGACCGATTTAGAGATAACGGGACTTTCACTGGCAGATAGCTGATGTTAAAAGGAATAACTTAGACTACTTTTATTTAGAAAACTGAACAATATTTTTTTCTTCTTAATTTCCACGCGGACAAAGTCGCGTGCACAGCTAGTCATAAATAATTCGGTGTAATAATAACGAAAAACAGATAAAAAGAAGACCTTTATCTGTACAATCACTGTGAAAAACACACCACGTCATACATATATTGGTGGCTTGGTTATTTTAAGAAGAAATATTACAGAAGCTCAAACTTACATGCCTTTGTTTATCTTTAAAAACACACCATCACTCATACCAGTTACTTTGCATATCTTTTGACGATCTTCGTACTTTTTCGTAATCTCTATAAGATTTAAGTATGCGTTACGTACAATACGATGTCGGATGTATTACAAATCAAACAGTCAAACAGCATCCAATGGGATGCAAACGTCAATAATCAGCTGATCAAAATCGGCCATGTTTTTTGCTAATACAAGGCTTATAATATCTAAGACACCTTATAGGAGAGTTAAGGAACGTTTTAGCGCTATCGAACTATTATGAATTACACTTTTTGACAATCTCCTCTTAGCGAGCTTAAACGTCCGATAATTAATTATGAATAAGAATTTATGACGAGTTTTAGATATAAGGGAACTCACCAGTAGAGCAATGACGGCCAGCAGTATGAGCAGCACGGCGTACCAATGGTGCAGCATCCAGCGCTTGAAGCCGGCCAGGCTCTCGTCGGATAGCAGCAGCTTGCGTAGCGTAGCCAGCGGCCCTGAAGGGTCCACCTCGCGGCAGCGCTGGAACACGTCGCAGTACCTGCAACCGACAGGGAGGGGTGGGGGGGTTATTCCTGGTTACTGCTGTACTTGTAAACCTTTGTTACAAAGGTATACATAAGGTATTCTTATTTAATTAAACGTATGAAAGAT
>JACCPG010007129.1:0-14792 GCA_016069955.1 Drepana arcuata
GTTACTGTGACCAAATATCATGTCTATGATGAGGTGTATGCACTGAGAGTGAAAGAAACCTTTACACCCAAACCTTGGGAGCAGATAACGCCACCAGAGACGTGTCAGCTATATATCGTGAACAATTCTTTCCCCTGTGGCACTCCCGCAGGTGTGACGCACATGACAGACGCTAGACGGAAGCTGATCAAGAAGAATCAACAAGGAAAGGTAAAAATAATTGCAAATGTTACAACTATAGCGCCACAAGTGAAGACAACAGTAATCAGAAAACGAAATGTAGATAATTCTCACGTAGCAGAAAGTTTTATGCCATCCATTGAAGATCTTTATTAGTGATGTATAAATAATTTAGTTGAGTTCTTTCTAAATATATTATCAATTAAATATACGGAAGTGAACGATGTTGTTTAATTAGAAATTTTCCCTGAAAGTGATTAAGAAAATCTAATCAAGGAACCGTTAAGTGATTGAAGACGTCAATATCGAATCTACTTGAATAGTATTATATAATAATATTGGTTCGTTACGTAATGTCATCTCACGCGTCCCCACAAGGGTCTCCGAAGGGGTAGGCAGAGGTTTTTAGGTAATAAGCTCACAACCAATTTTCGCCAGAGATATATTTAAGGTAACGTAACAGATGGCGAGTCCATCGCCGTTACTCAAGCACAACTGTACATGCCTTTGAATTTCTTCTCAAACAAATGCAGGTTTGCTCTCGTGGTTTTCCTTCACCGTAAAGCTCATGGTGTGACTAATCACTGTACTTAGGTTCGGAAAAACTCATTGGTACAGTCGGGATTCGAACTTGCGACCTTTGTGTCTTAGGCAACTACTCGAACCACTCGGCAAAAAGTAACTACCTTACATAAAATGCCAGATGCCAGAACATAAAATCAAAAGCATTTGAGTTTGCTTTTTCGACGATTATTCCATTGGCACATTGAATCATAATAGCAATTTTGAAAATAAACTTCGTTATCCACATACCTATTAAATCTGTATAGCTTGAAGCGAGTGCCGATAAATAATCTGTAAGCAATAATTTATTTCCTTTATATTTATCGACATTCATGCACAAGAAGTACCTACCTAGTTCAAGATATAATATTTGGTAAACATTAATGCAATCACTGTGAGTGATGCTGAGGTTAAACACTCCACCGCAGATTGAAGACGTTGTATTTGTGGTCAAATTAATTATTACGGCAACTGGAAATCATCTTTGATCATGTACGACGATGATATTGTCATGTCAGACGAGCCCCACTGTTAATTGTCACTTCATGCCTGTTAACAAATGTATATGAGCAATATAATAAATTAAAAAACAAGTAAAGGCCGTGGTGGCCGAGTGGTTGCCCTACAACACAAATATTGGAAGTTTGAACTAATGACTTTTTGTTCTACAGGTTTGTGGATATACATAACTGGCTACAATGATTCATCACACTACTACTCACCTTGTAGAGGAAAAAAAGCGTGTGTAAAGTTAGAAAATGTTCAATTCCCATTTATTGGTAAAAAGTTACGGCCTAAACGCTTGAACGGTATCAATCTTGAGTGACCTTCTGTAATGACAGACACCACACAGCCTTCTTGCTATTTAAGAGGCAAATTAGTCTTTAAAGAGCTTGCATTTATTTAAAAAGATCGACAAAATAAAAAAGAGTAATAAAAAAAAGAAGATTCAGGAAAACAATACACTTCTGATGGTAGCAAGTCGAGAAGTATTTTGATAAAGTTACCTAAACTTGGGATTTTATTTTATTTAGCTCCTTCTGAGATGGCCCGCAGTTTCATTTCCGTTAAAGTTTGAAGGTTGAATAATAAATATAAGCATAGCCTAAAAAGTTTAACCCTTTAAAGTCGGTATTTTTTAAGTAAAAACAAGTAATTTCAGAGCTTGGATGCAGCGAGTAAAACGTAAATGTATGCTTCTACGTGTTTTACATAACCTCCCTGGGGTTTTAACGAGGTCATATCACGAAGATTAGATGTCACCAGATAATATATGCATGCGTTTTATAAATAGGTAGCTGTTCCAGATGGTTCGTGCGGATATTACTACTTTGCCTTATGGGATTCCGGTTCTCATGCAAAATTAATCTTTTATTGCTAAAGAGCTGTATGGAAGCGTGACTAGAATCGTACTGCGGTGATAATTCGTTCTGCAGTGCTCTCTGAAGAATGGAATGAACGACTGTACTCCAACGGGAAATCTAATCTTACATTTGATCTAATACAATGTAGGAACCAATTTGTTTATCATTTATTTATACCAGTTTTTTGAAGGTAGGTAGGTACATGTTATAAATCTGATGTGTTCTTGATTCCACAAAATCCAGGAATTCGCCCAATAAAGGAAATTATTGTAGCAATCACATGAATTGGTTCCGTGAGCAATTTTAGTTTCTTTTATGTTTTCATTTACGATACAGATCTTAATTTTCTTTGTACTTGTACTGGCGTTGGCTCCTTTCATCAGATGTAGCGTGAACGTGTGGCCATTATTAGAGCAATATCTTGTACCATGGTGGGATTCCCCATTTGATCGTATGAGCATGCTGGTCAGATATACTAATCTTTTTTTTAAGGTAGTCCCTGTATAGTTAAGGTTTGCGATTGATACCGATAAAAGCTGGGTAGAACTAACTGCAAGTGAATATAATTATGTACCTCAGCCTTATTTTTCTATAAAGTATATATTATCTGTGGTATAGCTAATCATTGAATGTATCGTGATATTTTTTATTAATTCAGCCTCGTGACTCTTTTAGATTTTTGACCTGAAGACAAACTATCTTATAAATTGAGTCTCGAAGCTTCGTATAGTTCAAAAATATATTTATATTTTTTTATCTTCATTCATAGCTTAATTAAGGAATAATACCATTATCAAAAGCGACCCCATATACAAGTTAACGAGATTGAGTTGCGGATTATTGTTCCAATATTTAATCTCCACGTACAATGACCACGTATTGATGAAAAAGTATGGTACGTTTCGCGAGAAGAAAGCGGCTGGCGTACATTGTGAAACTTCTCTCAAAGGATCACGTAGGAGCTAAGTTTTTCGTTATCACTGTTTTGGTTGGCCACATACTGTTCGCTGCTTGGCCGAAAAACTTTATTCTCTATAAAGACTCTCTAACGAGTTCTGACTTCTCGGAATCATGTAAGTGCTCGACTCCTTATTTACCCGCGTTCCGAATACTCCAGACGTCGCATTAACGTTTCCTAATGACTTTCACGCTTCACAATTGGATTCCTTCGGGTTTTTGTTCACGTCCACGCAAAGTCATGTAATCACGTGACCTTTATCTTTTAATGGGATGAGCATACCTCAGTTCTTGACCAACGCAAAGGGTGTCATTTCAATACTCTCCATTCTTTGACGTGTGATTGCTGCATTATTATATCTTCAAGAGTAGGCAAAGGAGTGTTGTGTCACACCCATTTTAATGTTTATAAATATATATTTTACCGGAAAGATAGCGAGTCCATCACCATTTCTCAAGCACGACTAGTTGTACGCCTTTGAATTTTTTCTCAAGCGTATGCAAGCTTACTTTGGATGAGATCGTGGTGAGACTCATAATTGGCGGAGGTCTCGTCATTGTTCGATTAAGTACCAAAAGTTCGCCTAACTCAAGCTACAATAGACATTGAAAAAAACAGGAAGCTCATTTCTATTTAGCTCTTTGGACGTCCGTAGCAACGCGAGAAGGTAAAGAGTAATACTTACAGGGATATGTATTTCTTTTACGTGGAAACTACTTTGTATTCAATGTTCATAATGAACTCGAGAATCCAAGGCGAAAGGTTGGCTTACTTGGTTAAATATGAAATATTGGATAACCTTTAAAGGATTTTTATAATCGGCTTACTTGCGAAAAAGTACATGCTTGGCGGACTAAAGATAATCTAATCACTATCGCTCTTTGTATAGACACTGGATCAACCGGAGTTCGCCCACCGCTGGGCATAGGCTTAGAAAATCTCCTTAGAAAATAGCCTTAGAAAATCACAACGAGCGGTTTTGCAGTCTGTCAACTCTCAATAATAAAATTATGAGGATGTGAAAAACAAAATATAATTATATTTGTAATGATTTTTAAGCAAGCAAATTTAGCGCGTACATGTTTGTTATATATATATATCCCACAAGGGTGCCCGAAGGGGTAGGCAGAGGTGTATGGGTAATACCCATATAGGTGTCAACGTGACAGATGGCGAGTCCGTCGCCGTTACTCAACCACGACTATACATACGCCTTTAAATTACTTCTCGAACGTATGTAGGTTTCCTCTCGATGTTTTCCTTCATCGTAAAGCTCGTGGTGTGACTAATCACTGTACTTAAGTTCAGAAAAACTCATTGGTACAGTCGGGATTCGAACTTACGATCTTTGTGTCGCAGGCAACTGCTCGAACTGCCCTTTGAATTTTTTTCATATTTGATTGTCGCTAACATTTATCAGATTATGAATAAGCAAACTATTATTGATAGTATGGCAACATTTATAGAACTGTTATATAAATGTTGCCATACCGTAATCGATATCACTCATCTTACTATAGTGGAACGTAGCTCCAGTATAATTAACTCATTTGAAGTTCTGTCTCCGAGGGTTATGCAAGTTACCAACTACGAGGAACGACAAAAGTTATGCTTAACATCAATTAGTTTGCATAAACAAGACACAATTAATGTTGCGGTCCAGAACACCTGCTACATACGGTGAAATGTATCAAAGATGCGAGCCCGAATATATGTGAGAGGGTAAGGCAATCTGTCTCGTATATATGCGTATCATTAAGAATTTTTATTAATAGTAAATTATTCAGTGCGTGCTATTAAAAGCCACACTTATGTACTAACTTACAGTGATTAGTCACACCACAAACTTTGCGGTGAAAGGAGAGTAAACCTGCATACGCTTAAGAAGAATTTAACTTTTTTTTTATTTTTTATATTAAAACAGTCTAGAAATATAATATTAACGTATAGACTAGCTGTTGTCAACGATTTTGTCTACACGGACTAAAGTTTTGCGTTATTTTTACAAATAGTTTAAAATGAAGTCGCTTCCGCGGTCTTTTTGCTTAAATCTTTTAAACTATTCAACTGATTTTGATGCAGTTTTCAGTAATAGATAGAGTGATTCAAGAGGAAGGTGTATATGTATATTATATATCTACCACATTCATATTATAGTACAGAAAAAACTAAAAAAATACAAACATTTTTGTGCGTTTAAATCGCAAACACTGGCTAAACCTGACGAGGTAGATTAAATTAATGTACAACGAAATCGAATATCTCAAAAAGATCGATAGAAAACTCCGCGATGGTATATATTTATGTTTAAAGGATAACAACCCACAGTAACCATTTTTATCTTATACATATTATTGTATCGACATTTTTTTTTTCCACACAAATTGACCTAGTCCCAAATTAAGCAAACCTTGTGTTATGGTAACTAGACAACGATATTTTTACATTTATATATATAGATATATACATAGATACATAGGACATCCAAGACTAAGGTACAAATATTCGTGTTCATCACACAAATATCTGCCCTCAGCGGGATTCGAACCCGCGACCTCAAGTTTCGCAGTCAGGAGCTGTAACCACTAGACCAGACAGTCGTCATTGCATTATCATTGCACCCGTGCGAAGCCGAGGTGGGTCGCTAGTCCAATATAAAGAGGAGTTTATATGTTTGAACGCGCTCACCTCAGAAATTGCTCAGCAGACTTGATAAAAGAATACGAATGATCAGTTACCTTGTTTGTATATTATGTATGTATGTCATAATACTGCCCCGCGGTTTCACCTTTTAATTTGCTCCAAACTGCTCTGCTCCTCTGCGGGTGGTAGCATGCTGACATAAATACACTATATAAACGTATCTTATTATTCGTATGTACGCAGACGAAGTACCAGCTACATCTTAAGACTAGCTGCTAGTATGTAGTAACTTTGTTCTTCTTCTGCCTGTAGATAAGTAAAAAAATAGTCTCAATTGCTCCTCAAAAGTATAGATGTAATAATTTATATATATATATATATATATATATATATATATATATATAATATATCCTCACGCCTTCCCACAAGGGTCCCCGAAGGGGTAGGCAGAGGTGTATAGGTAATAACCACACACCCGCTTTCCGCCAGAGGTATATTAGGTGCCAACGTGACAGATGGCGAGTCCATCGCCGTTACTCAAGCACGACTATACATACGCCTTTTGAATTTCTTCTCAAAAATATGCAGGTTTCCTCTCGATGTTTTCCTTCACCGTAAAGCTCGTGGTGTGAATTATCACTGTACTTAAGTTTAGAAAAACTCATTGGTACATTCGGGATTCGAACTTTCGACCTTTGCGTCGCAGGCAACTGCTCGAACCACTCGGCCACCACGGCTCTTGTAATAATTTCCATTAAGGAGTAAAGTAAATATAAAAAAATAGTATAATAAATTTACATCATATATCAATATTAAATTTCTTGCGAACGTCACGTTATATTGGTACCCTAAATTTTTACTTTATACATAAAGCGGGTGTTGTAATACTTCCGCCTACCCTTTTGAGTACACTTGAGAGAAATAAGGGTGGTGTTACACAATCTACCCCCTTGGGGACCCTAGTGGGGGGCATGAAGATATAATAATATATATTTCCTGAATAACATCATATAATTCACTTACTAAATACAGCTACCTACCTACCTTTGGAATTGTATCCAATTAAAATTTAATATCGTTCTTGAGATCGTAATTATACAATTAATGTGAGATCGTCAACCGTCTTACGTAAGAGACTGCTCATTATGGAATTGATTAGAAGGACTTGTAATAATATTGAAACTTACATGAAACAGTTCGCTTCGACGCTCGGTTAAATCATTTCTCCTTTTGTCCTTAAGAACGAATACATCCTTAAGCTGTGATGTATCGAATCATATGTTTCATTCCTATATGAACACGAAGCGAATAAACTGATTTAAAATAGGCGAATAAACAAGTTACATAATCGAATCATTTTCCTCACGCCTCCCCACAAGGCCCGAAAGGGTAGACAAAGGTGTATAGGTAATACCCATGCACCCACTTTCCGCCAGATATATATATTTTAGGTGCCAACGTGACAGATGGCGAGTCCATCAATTTTCATTTGAATGCATATTTTGGCGTTTTCTAAATATTAAAGAACAAGCGTGTCTGATTATAATGATGATCATGGTAATTACATCGCTATAATCACTCGATGGCATGTTCGTTTAAACGTAACCACTTAAACACGAAAACAAACGTTTCGCTTCAAGTGCAACCCTAGCACGAAGGAGGTAAACGGAATCGTCGAAAAACGCTCGTTAGCGACTAATTTGAAGCGAACAATTTCTTCTTTTACGGTGATATTTGCAAACGTGAACCACACAAAAACCTGGCAAAATCTACGGAAAAGAATAAAAGCGTGGTAAAATTTGCAACAGTTACAAAAGAACGCGGCTCCTGGTTGGTGGACACAAGTTTTCTGTTTGTGTAACGATTGTGAGATGCATACAACTTGGCTTGTATACTATTTAACAATTATTTAAGAAACATATATTTATGCTTGACCAGTGGTGTCCCCAAAACGGTAGGCAGAGTTAGTACAACATCGCTTTTTACCGGAGATATATTTAGGTCAAAAAAGGCAATTCGTAACAGTTTACTAAAGCAAAAGAGGTCTTTAAGTTTAGAGAGAACACCTCACCTACACCTTCTGCCTATGCGATGATTTATTTTTGTTTAACTAATGATTTGAAAAGAGTAATATAGAGAGTAACATAGAGTTACTTGCCGGTTCTTCTCCATGGAAACGACCAAACCGAACCGTGCACCTTTTTCGACGTTTTATAAGTGCCCATCTAGGCCTATGTGAAATAAAAATATTTTGATTTTGATGAGGGATTTGGCGTGATGATATGTATATAAGTATCATCACGCCGATTCCACCGAAACCCTTACAAACCCTCAACGTCCGAACACAATTACAATTCAGAAATCTAATATTTAACTCGCAATTACGTTATAATGTAAGGTAAAAAGGTAAAGAAGTCAACTTAAAATTCAAGTCCAACTGTTAGAAATTATAATTTTAATAATTAATTATGTTATTTTCAAGTCATGCAATTTAAGGAGCTGTGTTGGCCGAGTGGTTCGAGTAGCTGTCTGCAACACAAAGAATGCAAGTTTGAATCCCGACTGTACCTATGAGTTATTTTCTGAGTTTAAGTACAGTGCTTAGTCACACCACGAGCTTTACAATGAAGGAAAACATCGAGAGGAAACCTGCAAATGTTTGCGGTATACCTAGTCGTACTTGAATAACGGCTATGAACTCGCCATCTGTCACTTTGGCACATAAAATATATCTATGGTGGAAAGTGGGTGTATGGGTACTACCTATAAACCTCTGCCTACCCTTCGGGCACCCTTGTGGGAAAGCGTGAGGATATATATATTTATATATATATATATATATATATATATATACCATTTAAAAACATTCCACACTTACAGCGAAATTCCGCGGCGACGATACAATTTCAGTGTGTAGCCATTTCAGCTATCGATAGGGACCTGTATTCTATAGCATAGTCGGAGAGTTAATAGCTTGAAACTAAAAAAACTGAGCATACATACATACATACATATCATCACGCCAAGTGCCTAACGGGGTAGGCAGAGAGTATAGAGCGCCAGTTCTCTCTAGACTGACATACCTCTTTCGCTTCGTCCACATTCATCAGTCTCTTCATACATGCTCGTCGGTTTCGAAAAACTGAGCAAAGGGATAAAAAAGTATAAATTAATTATAATTAATTAATTGGCGACGGACTCGCCATCTGTCTCGTTGGTACTTAAAATATATCTCTGGCGGAATGTGGGTGTGTGGGTACTACCTATACACCTCTGCCTACCCCTTTGGAAGCCCTTGTGGGAGGCGTGAGGATATATTAATTAATCAAACACTCAAGGGACAACCCAGTTAAGCGAAATCGAAACCATTTAGCAATTTTCTAATAATAATAATAAAGCAATTTTCTATGGCTATATATTTTCTATAAATAATACATTATTATTGTTATATTTGAATAGGCAGATGAACGTGGAAAAAGTAGAAGAAGCATATTAGTCTTACGAAGGATCTGACGATCTTTCTGCCTACCTTGTGAGAGAATTTGCCAAGTATCACGCCTGAAATATAAGCCCATTGCCCGGATCATAGGTGCTGGCCTACCTAACCTGCTTAGCGAGTAGTAATAATTAATTAAAGTGATGATTAGCTGCCTTACGTTTCCAGCTCCTAGACTTTGGTGTGAATGTGTAGTGAACGAGTTTTCACGAAGATTGAACGCGGGGCCAACAGTTTAGATTAGAAAAGTTCGCGGGCAGCGAGCGGGACCGGGACAAATTGCTTTACTAATACAACAGATTTCCGGACTTTTGGCCGACAAAAACTCTTATACACACCACTTTAGTGGGTTAGAGCACCCTCTAAACGTAATTTCAGAAACCTTACTACACACGTTTAGGGTTTTAGCGACGTTTCAGATTGTATTGTGATATTTGTATCAGACTTAGCAGTCAGCGTTTGGGTGATTTTTTAGCTCATTTAAGATTATTTGAATACATTTTACCAAAATGAACCGACCAAAGTAAATTTTATAACGTGAATGCAGTAGTAAAACTCAAAATCAAAAGATTTGGCCTAATCGACATTTAGTCGGCGTTAATAATTGTCCTCAGTATTCAGGAACTTTTAATATTGTAATTTCCGATTAGTTGTCAGAAAACTATCAGACACACGTCGCATCTGAAGATCTATACCTATATACAATAATTTTGGGCCCGCCCGACGTGGAAAAATGGTTCCTGAGATTAACATGCATACCTTCCTACAAACAACCAAACTAACTTTGTAATATTAGTTCAGATAATGGTTTCTTTCCATTGAGTTATTCTATCCAAAACTCAATGGAAACGATGCAAACAATAATTTAATTAGAATGAAATGAATAATAAGGGTATCACGTCCAGGGGTTAGGAACAGTTGGCGCGGAACAGATCACGTAGGGACCGAGATAACAATTCGGAAAATATTGGGACTTAAGTTTTCAGGGGTTGAAACGGGTTCGGAAAATTATCTGTTTGAAACTAGCTGTACCTCGCGGATTCACTTGTGTTATATCTAAATAGGTATAGAAAAGCTACTCCGTTCCATAATTAACGCCTCAGATAGCCTTATCATATTAATGTTTAATTCTTGCCGCGTATTTCTACCGAGATGCGGTTTAGTTTGGTTTCGATTTTT
Organism: Drepana arcuata; assembly: GCA_016069955.1. Classification (NCBI taxonomy): domain Eukaryota; kingdom Metazoa; phylum Arthropoda; class Insecta; order Lepidoptera; family Drepanidae; genus Drepana; species Drepana arcuata. The sequence goes on from JACCPG010007129.1 coordinate 10,385, forward strand.
TTCTTGCAATAGAATGTCACATAAAGTTTGGATATGTTTTCCTTTTGACATCGCACCTGTTATTTGTGATACGAATAAGCTAGACTCAGTAGTCTCACATAAATGAATGACTTGTCTTATCTTAACAACCACTGATTTTATAAACCTAATATGTAAAATATATTATATTTAGTATTAGTTCCGATAATAATACAGATACATATGTGTCGAATTGATAATCCCCCTTTTTCGAAGTTGGTTACGATTTTTCTTAGGCTAGTTCCTACATAACCCTTCAGCTTTAAACACTAATGATGCATTTATGCTGGAGCTTAGTAACTGGCGGGACGAATCACAAGACTCCTCGACTTACTCACGGTGTTTTTGAATTTTTTTTTTATACGACTTTCGTGGCAAACAAGCATGCGGTCCGCCTGATGGTAAGCGGTTACCGCCGCCTATGGACACTTGCAACACCAGGGGTATCACTCGCGCGTTGCCGACCCTGCAGGAATCTTTTCACACCTTTCTTGAAGAACTTCATGCTGTGGCTTGAACAACATGCATGCCTTGAATGTGATATATCACTGCACTTAAGTTCAAAGACCCTCATCGGTCAGCCACAGGCGCCAACCAGCAATCTCAATTTTGTAGGCAATAACTTAAGCCGCCGCTATCAAATCTGCTATCGCCGCATTATTTCTCCACTTCATATCACTTAAGATATAATTATCATTAATCATTAATTCGGTAGAATTAAATCCTTACAAAACAGACACGTACCAAATTATCACCAAGCCTTATCAGAGTTTGCGGGCTTGGTGGTAATCAAAGTTATATATCCACTCCTTTAATAAAAAGGGCTATTGAATGCAAAAAATATATTTAAATCGGATTCATAGTTTCTGAGAGCGTTCAATCAAAGAATCTCAACTTTTTTATCATAGTAGTAATGATATAGGCAATAAGGCACAAATTGAATTTGTCCCAAACTAAAACTTTTGCAATAGAAACTAGATAACATTAAATGCATAGGACATCTAAGATACAAATAAACGTAGTGTCTAATACATATTATATATCCGCTCCCGGTGGCTATCGAACCTATGACCTCAAACGTCGCAGCCAGGAGCCTTGATTACATAGTTTACTGATCAAGATGGCACTAGACAGTCGTCATAGCTTCAGAGTGATAATATTATTATAATAGATATTTTTCGTTATATCGACTAAGATGCACAGTTTACTATAAAAAAGTCTTGGAAGCAGCCATGCATCGATAATGATGTTCAAACTTGCAGCACACCGACACGCAGATTTAAAAATATTTTTAAAGTTCAGTTTTTTGGTATATGTGACTTTTCTTAATAAGTATTGACAAAGAAAGTATATTTTATTGAACCAGGAAATGTTATTAAAAATAAAAATAAATAATAATATATCCTCACACCTTCCCACAAGGGTCCCCGAAGGGGTAGGCAGAGGTGTATAGATAATACCCACACACCCACTTTCCGCCAGAGGTATATTAGGTGCTGTAATGTTATTATGTATCGTAAATAACAATAGTTGAGAGTTTTTCATGTGAGAAAATAAACGTTATTACACCATTACCCCTTCTTACAAAGGCACCCTATGAGATGTTAAACACTTAATTTGCCGGAGATATATTTAGGTGCCAACGTGACAGACTGGCTGTCACTGGCTGCTGGCTGATGGTCGATATATTAGTTCCTTGTAGTGCTATCACCACTATGCATGAGGTGGCATTGTGCGAGTTGCACTTCGTCTCGTTTACTTTTACGTAGATGTACAGCTCGCGCGATAAGAGTTTGGCTTTGACCGTTATTGCGCAGAAATCAGAAATTGGGTACCAACGGGCAATTAGCGGGGTGCGGGGCGGGTGTGTAGGCGCACGCGGTGCTCTGATTGGCGCTCCAGTCGTTCCCTGCCTCTATATATATATATATATATATATATATTTATCTTATAAGAAATTTGTCGCTGTCAGTCTACCCGCTGTATTGGTGTGCTGCGGTCACCGATCGATGCGCTCGCTGGCGCATTTTGCATTCGCCTTCTTATGCGACCGCATATAATGTAGCTCCCAAATCGTGCGCCTGTATTCATGAATATTTACTATGAAGCCAACATAGAATATGAATGTACGCTGGTTTATTTAAAAAAGTACTTAGTCACTCGGCCCTTTGCTTGTTATCAATCAATTGAGGGATTAAATATATTATATGTAAATGTAAAAACATATACATATTCTTGATTGATATTGACATAATCGTTTAATGATAAGCAGTTGCCACTCACTTAATCTATTTCACTTTCCTGAATGTGTACCTAATGTTTGTGTGGAGAGAAGGTTATATATGCATGAAAACCAACTGGTATGATTTGAGAGAAATTTGAAATAGGAACGAGCCGTGTATGCTGAGTGGTTCAAATAGTCACCTGCATTGCATTGGTTGCAAGTTCGAATCTCGACTGTAGCTATAAGTTTTCTGAGCTTACGTATTATTCACGAGTGATGAATCACGAGTTTTGCGATGAAGAGGAATCCAACATACGTTCGAGAAATTTTCTTTGACGTATGGATAGTGCACAACAAACAGCGATGAGCTTGCTAACTGTCACGTTGGCACCTAAATATATTTTAGGTGTAAAGAAAAAGTGAAGCTCATCCTTCAGGGACCGTGGGACACGGGGCGTTAAGAACAGACTAAAGTCTATTTCTACATGATTTATTCTTATATTCTAAAATACCACCACTAGCCTACATCTTCGGGAATTCTTGTGGGATGGCGTGACGATATATATACTACTATTTAACGACCAGAACACTTTGAATTTGATTTGATTTGATATGATACCACCGTGACAAGTCGCGATATTTTTTTAAATAACTTCTCATAAGAATTTGAAATCAATTGAAGAGGGATTTGAATGAATGCGAATGAATTTCTCAGTAAAGCGATGCTTAATCAAATGTATTTTCGACAAACTCATAAGGCAGTAAATTGCTGTCTCCTCGCATGGACAGAAAATAAGTCCTATTATTTCACAAATGTTATCGGAATATCAAACAGCAATTCTTGTGAGTATCGGTTTGTGTGTACGAGGAACACAGGGAAGGAAAATAGTCTTTATTTTTAGTCACATAGCGCTTGTTATCGTGTTGATTGGGTTCGATTCGTTTTGCAGCTGATGCTCATTGACTGAGGACTTGGGAGATGCGAGTGTTTTTCACGGTCTCATTAAGTGACGATTTGTATTCTAAGCGAGATGAAGGCACCAGTACTAGGCCCACCTTCTCGCCAGCACGTACCTCCAGGCAGTAGTTGCCAACTGCGTAAGCCCTATCGATTTTCTCTTATCATAATCCCTGAAATATTCTATTACCTTTACGTATTTCAAAAGCAGGAAATCAGTCTCGTATCAGCTTATGTCATTGATCTCGGAAAACGATATACAAAATTGTAATCTCATTCAGTATATCAGAAATTGTTGTAACCCATACGAAGAGTTAATGATAAAGTATTAAATTTGTCGATGAATTCATAACAACAAAAATATTAAAATCTTATTGGTTATTATATGGCTATAGATATAAGCCCACGTGAGCAGTGTTACGAAACCTTTAAATCACATTCGTTTTCTGCCTAAATATAAATCTGGTGTAATAGCTCATAAGCTATTATAAGCGATAAGGCCGCAGAAAATCATAATTGATAATAACGAGTTAGTGCTGAACTCCCTATTGAGCGCGATATACAACTGAATATGAGCGCGATGTATTACTGAATGCTATACATACATTCTTTGTATATAATATAATACATATAATATATAATAATAATAATATAAAAACCGACACTCATGAGTCAAGGTGCTAGCAAGTCTTTAGACGTATGTACTCTGCAAAAGCCTGTGTTGTACATTTCAAGTATCGTGCAGAAAAATCAAATAGGCTTCAGGTCATTAACATCTTTGTAAATTTCGCTTACTGCAAAAACTCAACGACTTTGGTAAAACTAAAGCAACTAAATAAACATCGAGAATACAATTTTTCGTCGAGTCGAGAACAAAACTTTCATCAAGATAGAGTTGTAGCACACAAAAGTCAGTAATTAAAGCCGTTTTTTTTATTCCAAGCTAAGGAAAATTTGTTGGCATTGTAAACACTGCGAGTGGGAACTTGAAACTTAAAGGCACTAGATTGAGTTACCTAACTAGTTAATTGCATATGCATATCTTGAAGAGATGAGTTTCCTTTGACAAAAGAGATTCACGATCCTAAAGTCGAAGATCCTTCTTACGTTACACTGTAATTATTATTTTGTTATCTTTGTATGAAGAGATTGATGAATGTGATTGAAGCAAAAGAGATCTATAAGTCTAGACTTCACGACAAGGTTCT
>JACCPG010007133.1:0-40863 GCA_016069955.1 Drepana arcuata
CATATCCTCACACCTTCCCACAAGGGTAGGCAGAGCTACCTGTACACAAAGGTAGCACCCACACACTCACTTTCCGCCATAGATATATTTTAGGTGCCAACGTGACAGATGACGAGTCCATCGCCGTTACTGAAGCACGGCTATGGCTACGCCTTTGAATTGCTTCTTAGATGTATGCAGGTTTCCTTTCCTTCACCATAAAGTTCGTGGTGCGACTAATGACTGTACAAAAGTTCAGTAAAACTCATTGGTACAGTCGGGATCCCCGACCCCCGCTGCAGACGCTGGCCCGCACCGAGCTAGACGCGCAAATCCCGCCCCCAAATAATATTTAAATAAAATTACCAGTCCAGCCCAGCTCCCTTGCTCGCGATCCAGCAACGCCCTAAGCCGAGGTTCGTACCCCACAGGGGGTGCCCTTAGCTGTGTTGCTTAGAAATAAAGTGCCTGGCTGGAGGCCTAGGTCTCTCCATTGACCGGTTAAGTAGCAAAAGTACCCGGAACTCACGCCACGAGAGACAATACAAAAAAAAATCCCCCAAGAAGTATGAACTAGCGACCTAAGGATATGCAGTGCACTGCACAAAAGGAGTGTTTATAACACGCAGTCTTAAACGTGAAAATATGCGATGAAATGGCTTCCATCCAGCTACAAATCGCTGCTAATTTTGTATATATTTGTAACATCTTGTTCAGCAAGGAAATGGTTGGTGATTTAATAAATGGGAACATTGTTCCAATGGCGATACGACGATCCTACGTAAGAGTGTAATTAGGGAAGAGAATACTCAGGTATATTACGTCAATTAGTGTGGCTTAAAAATATCTCTGAAAAATCGACTAGTTGGCATTTGAATTTTCATTTGCTTTTGTTAAACCTATGCCAACGCCTCCCTTCTACCACTGCACCTGTCGCCACCGACTGGCGGTGTCAATGGAGTTTCTTTCCGCGAACGCTTAGACTGGAATAAACTCCCCGTTGAGGTATTCCCCGTGAGAGTACAGCATGCAGTTATTTCAACAAGGGTGTGAAAAATTCCGGCAAGGTCGGCAACGCGCAAGTAATACCCCTGGCGTTGCAAGCGTCCATAGGCGGCGATAACCGCTTACCATCAGATGTGCTGCATGCTTGTTTGTTATTCTGGTGGTATAAAAAACTGATAATAAATAAAAAATATTTTGATACTCGACTCTCGTTTTCTTAATCCCAATTTATGAAGCATTAAGATACATAATCCTTATGAAAATGTGCCTCATCATTTGTTTATAAGTTATCCAAATCGTAGCAGCTGCTTTAAGAAGTTTGTATATATCTTGACATATCCAACAGATGGTTTATAACCTTCGTCCAGCAAAAGAATAAAACGTGAAAACCTTTCTCGCCCAACCAAAAGTTCTACCTTAAAGATAAAAATGTCCCGAACAATTCATAGATAAATTACGCTCACCTTAAAAACGCAACTGAGGGAAAGGAGAGGGAGGCAGTGGACAAAAAGAGACGGGAGATCCTACCCGACATTTATCATTAAGGGTAACAATGCTTTTTGCGGGATTTCGTACAAGAATCTAAGAGATTAATGAAGGCGGCAATAACGCCCGGCCATCCGATAAATAACAAAATAACGCACGCTCCCTAACGACTGAGATTAATAAGTAACATTAGGGCACGCCGGATAAAGTAGCAGAAATATTATTATTGTGTTGACCCTACTGAGCTAGTGTTGTAAGGAATTTAAACTTTAGGTTAGCGTATGTGTCATAAATGTTTGTGATTTTTTTTAAAGGTGCAAAGACACTGTGTTCAACGAAGCTAAGAGGACGGGATGCAGTGCAGAGGTGTTGTTAGTTTATCTTCGGGCTTTTTTAAACGAATGTGATAGCATGCGTCCTGCCCAATAATTTAGACTGGTATTTCAAACTGACCGAATATAAACGCTGATTCATACGTAGTTTTCCCACGACAGTACAGTTAGAGAGAAGTGAATAGTTCCCTTTCGCATGTATTATTTAAACACGCTGGTAAAAGTGGTTCTAGTAGAAGTTTTTCCAACAACTTCGGGAACTTGAGGTTTTGTAACATGTAAAATTAGTCGCAATTCATTTTGAGATGATCTGGGGCATTCACGCAATAAATTACATATGCATATTATTTTGATCATCGTAATAAGTTTTAAGGTGAAAAACAAGCATTCTACCTGATGGTAAGCGGTTACCGTTGCCTATATACCTGAGGTATCACTTGTGCTTGACGATCTTCTGATGGATGAAGTTTTTTTTCTAGAAGGATACTGCTACTTATTCCATCACAGTCATTTCATTTGGAGTTCTGGTAGTCTTACTAAGGACAGGAACACAACACTAGCCAGTACCTGGTAGTATTACTTGCCTTCGATATTTTGCAGGAGTAACGTAGAAACGTGGCAGTAACTCAGATGCTGAATGTGATAAGAAAAAGTCTCACACCCATGAAACATCCTAATAAAAAAATCTAATATTATATTGTTTTGGCAAAAAAATATAAACGCAACGATGACATCCACAGAAGCTAAAAGCTTGTCGCGGATGACAACACCCACCTCCAGAGGACATGAATGTACTAAGTAAATCTTACAGAATATTGAACTAAACTAAAAATAATTAATATAAGAAACATTTTGAGTATGTTATAAAACATGGGGCTAATGTAATTGTAACATATGCAGACATTTTTATTTCGCTTCGGTATATTTGTGTGTTATACAAAATTATATTTAAATAGCAGAGCATAATGACATAATTTCCTGTAAATAAGGAATAAAAGTTAATTCCGAGCAGGCGGCAAAGGTAATCAATCACGAATACGTATAAGATGATTTATTACCGACAACAGCTGCATGATTTTAGCCGTTACAACTCTTTTCTTTGCCTTACTTTGTGAATAAGTAACAAAATAAAACCATCAGTTTTTTCTTGACTACCCTCTTTTCCTGCCAACCATTAGGCTCATACATGTACATGTTGATGAAGTGATGAAGGAGGAGGAGGGTGCTAGATCGGGTTAAGTGATTCTCATCTCTGCCCACCCCGTAAATGATTAATCCCCAAACATGATAATATTAGATATCAGTTTTATGTATGTTTTGTATAGTAAGCAACGACCTATTGTTGGGCCTACGCTGTTCCCCCATACTTAAGTACTAGTGCTGTAACGTAAAAAAAATATTATTGTTTACCTAATGATTTGAAAAGAGTAACCATGGAGTTTCTTGCCGGTTCTTCTCCATGGAAACGAACAACCCGAACCGTGCACCTTTTTCGACGTTTTATAAGTGCCGACCTAGGCCTATGTGAAATAAAAATATTTTGATTTGATTTGATATGAAGATACAATGTGTATCGATTGCTAAGGCCATTTTGAGATCTGCATGTTACAGATAAACTTAAATAAATTAAATCGAGCGCCAATAGACAATGATCCTGCAGGTAAAAAGAGAATTATTCATCTTTAGTTCAATAACGTGTCTCTTATTAGCTGCGGTAATCACCTACCATCACGTGGGTAGTTCACTTGCTTCCTGCCGTTGTTTACCAAGCATTCATATGAAAAAAAATACTACAGGTAACTGTGTTCGTAATTTTGAATTTCAATTTCGAATATATGTTCCATTTCTTAACCAAACTCGATTCAAACACCCGATTAATCACGCAAATGTGTGCAGCGACAAACGTAGTTAGAGAGGGGAACTTTTCGTGATATATATCCCGGGATATGTCTTGTATCTTTCCGGGTTCAACTTCAGGACATCGAGTTGTAATAATAAAAGTTGCCGACCCTCATAACTCATAGTGTACCCGTTGGACTAAAATTTTTAGAATAATAAAGCTGAACCCAGGAAATCGATTTCCGATTTTGAGGTATAATAATGCTCGATTATTCTTGCGTACTGAAAATAACCATTTTGAATTTCTTCTCGGACGTATGCAGGCTTCCTATCGATGTTTTTCTTCACCGTTCATCTCGTGGTGTGGTTAATCACTGTACTAAAGTTCTGAAAAATTACGGTCAGAAAAGCTACAGGTACAGTCGGGATTGAAACTTGTAATTTTTGTGTTGCAGGTAACTACTCGAACTACTTGGCCCCCACGTCTCTGAGAAGTAGTGACCTGGATTTTATTATTCAACTATTACTACGCGATTACCATTGAAGGTCGACGTAACCCTACAATATTTGCCGCATTCCGAAGCATAATGTATATACACATTCAATATCATGGTTCTGCAGGATAAGTTGGCGTAAGTTCTGCATACCAAATGTTGGGGATCGAAAAGTTTGTGCGCTGCGGCATGAGTAATGAAACCGGTGCCCACGTGTTATTATAATAATGTGGTTTTAAAAGAAACACGCTGTTGTTCTTATTGTGTTCGTTATATATTGCTGTATTTTTTGGGGTGTTTACAGGATTTAGAAAGGGGTTGTGTACATATTTACAAAGGATAAAATAAGGACCTTACACAGGATGTTGTAGGATGATTCAGTCATATTTTGTGGAAATGTTCAGAGTCGCCGCACAATCATTAAATATAACAGATATTGTGGTGGCTTTATTTAAATGCTAGATAAAGAGAAACAGTTACGGTATAAACAATTCGTATCTGTAGAAAATATTCAGGGCTATTAAAATTCATATTTTATGTATAACACAAATTCCGTCACGAGAATTTTGAACTTGCAACCTTCGAAGTGTCGTTTCACTCAACCATCTCCTTGTAATTTTGTTTCATTTGCGTATTTCATTACGTTAACGTGATTATATCTTAACATCGAAATTAATATATTGTTAAGAACATATCCTGTAGAGAAAACCGTGTTGAAGATCATTTTGTTAAATTCCATCAACTAAGCATTATATTAAAGTTAATGATTCCTTTAACGGTATTTTCTCGCAATCCATTGAACGTGTCAAGTTGCTTGCTTGTTCGGATATAACACCTGACAGCTTGGATGGTTTGATGTACTAACAAAGGCGCAAGATGATATCTAAATAAACCAGGTTGATGGGAGATACCTGTGAGGTTTTCATTTTGTTACATTCAAACAAAAATCGATCCATAATATTCTTGCAATGATTATTATGTATATTTTAAAGATTTGTATATCCAGGAAGCATGTTCACACGAGATGGAAAGTATGAAAAAGATATTGAAAGAAGGATAACTGCCGGAAATAAGGTGAATGGAGCCATGTCGGCGTTGATGGGCAGTAAAAGTCTGAGCAAGAATGCTCGAGTTGCTGTCCACAACGCGATATTGGTACCTACCTTGTTGTATGGCAGCGAATCCTAGGTATGTCAGAGGAAGTATGAAAATAGCTTGAATGCAGTCGAGATGCGATCTCTTCGAAAAATGTGCGGCGTGACGATATTTCGAGATTCGCAAATCAACTGGCGTGAATGAGGGCGTGATTGTAAAGATGAAAAAAGGCATGTTACGTTGGTTTCGACACATAGAAAGGATGAGTGAAGATAGATTGACGAAACAGATATACAAAGCAAAAGTGTGTGCAAGAAGAGGCAGAGGAAGGCCACGTTCCAACTACCTGGATCAAATAGATCGGACTCTGAAGGACGGGAACGTTAAGATTACTCGAAGCCGACGAGTATGTATGAAGAGACTGATGACTGATGAAACACGAAAGAGGCCAGTAAGAATATATTATCTCAAAAGATTGTAAGCCACTTAACGTTAGTAAAAATCCTTGAGATCCTTCGTAAACTGACCCTAATGTCCTGGGCAAACATGAATAAATTAATACAACACATATAATCTAAAGGTTTAAAGTTCCTTTTAGTAAAACACGTTTTCAGGATTTTCGATCATAACATAAATCCACTTTTACAAAAAATACAAAAATTTACCAGTTCCGTAAAAAAATACTGTGTATCAAACTTGTAAATATGAGTATATTATAGGCTTTCTGCGCTATTATTATTACTGTTTCTGACTGCGAAACGTGGGGTCAAGGGTTCGATGCCCGCTGAGGGCAGATATTTGTGAGACGAACACGAATTACTTATTTGTACCTTAGTCTTGGATGTCCTATTCATTTATGTATATCTCTATCTATATAAGTAAATATATCGTTGTTTCGTTACAGTAATAAAAACTCTGTCTAATTTGGGGCTAGATCAATTTGTGTGGAATTATCTTTTTGCACTTATGAATCAATGTTATTTTCCTATTTGCAATTATAAGTTTGAATAGGAAAGCTATAAATTATCCAACACTTGATATATTATGACAATCAAATTTAATATTCTTTAATAAATAAAAACCTTGCCTAAGCAGATGACAGACTTTTAACAAAGACATATTAAGAGTCAAGTAGCATCCGATGAACGACGCTCCTCGAAATGGAACGCGAAAAGTCTGTGGTTGCAAAATCCGAGTCATTGCTACTGTTTTGACGTGGAATCCAATTTATCGACGCAATTGGAACAAGAGGACGAAGATGATTGGGGCCGATGTGATCTGTGGCAAGTGTTTTCCTCTGTTATTTGTCTCTGTGGGCGCTTTTGGGAAGACATCTTGTAGTCTTAAGAATGAGCTTTGGAATTATAGCGAGTGTAATAAAATACTTGCTTATATATTTTTGCGTTCCAGTTCTAACAATTAAGAAATACAAGAAATTAGTTTTATAAATTGCGGCAAAACTAACAACCCCATTGTATTCTTTTTTGTAGTTCAATTCAGTATAACTTTGTGCTAAATAGATTCAGTCATTGATTGTTTCAACTATTCGGAAACTTTTTGGGTTTTCCAGACCTGTATTTTCGTTCTACAGTTGTAAGTAGCATGCCAACTTTTTGTTCGAACTAGTTGAGCTAGAAACGTATGTAAATGCTAATGAAAATGTATTTATTACCTAGCGACGAATCGCGTCAAGTATATCGGACTGTTTTTCTATTTCGTTCGGTTTAAATATTACCATGTAGGTAATTTACAAATAAATATAAGTATTCCTTGGATTAGTATGATTACTTCCATCGTGTAGTTTTCATTATTGCAATTCTGTGTTCTCTGTTGTGTTTATACCGTTCCGCCAACCTTGTCCAAATTGATCAAACACTCAAGGATGGGAACGTCAAGAGCACTCGAAATCGCCAAGCATGTATGAGGAATCAGATAAATGGGAATGAAGCAAACGAGGTCTAGGATTACAAGTTTACAAAGAACTGATGATCTCTCTATGCCGAATCTGTAAAGGACTCGACGTGATAACACGATAACATATATGCTATAATAAACTTAAATGAAACTATAAACTAGGGTAAAGCTATTCAATATGAGTTATAGATCAAACTCGTCAACAAGTTCATCGGAATTATAGCAATATAGCGAAAGCGTCGGTTCCTCATTTCATTAAAGATTCATAAGTACCGTTGTTGATTTCGGGATGAGGTGTTTTCGAGCTTTATTATTTATTAAACCTTACTGTTTACAAGTAAATAATTTCAGCTGAATAAACATTACTTAATGCATATCTTTATTCATGTATCTGTTTATATTTACCTCGTTTTATTTTATAGTAGGATTTCGGTCTATGTAGAACGATCTTTAAATGTCATATAATACTGAAATAAATCTTTGTTATAAGATTACGTGGCATTTAAAAAAAAATCAAAGATATATCGAATATTCAGATGGTTGTAATAAATACAAGATACACAACCTCAAGATCGATAACCTTATTTATGTATGTTTAAGAGAAGTAGGGCATAACGGGCTTTCGTTTGAATTTGGAGCTGCCGACTGGGGCAGGACCTCCACCTTATAGAAGTCCGTAGTCAAATAACACAATTTATTGTGCTGTATTCCTACGCTGTGAATTAGGTTTCTAGTAATGAGGGGAGGATTGTTACATTGTGTTGGAAGTAGAGGGATTAAACCCATTATGCTGCCAACACACTATAACTCTCCGAACACAGAGTGTCAACGCGCAAATGATACTTCGGCACGTTTACTATAGTATTCTAATCTTCGGTATCGTGAATGTAAATAGGCTACGGTAACCTTTTCCCATCAGGTGGGTCGTATGCTTGTTTGCCAATCTTGTATTAAAAAAAAAAATTGACGGAAAACTTAAACCTAAAATCTGTATGTTCTTATAAATGCACCTTTAGCAACTTCCTTAAAACGGGGCCTAAACAATGAGAGATAATGAACAGCCTAAAGGCCGAACAATTTATATCGCAATAAATTAACATTACAAAATGAAACACTTAACCAAAACGCCCACTATTTAGTGGTTAAAAGTCCGGAGCTGGTCAAGAAAAGTAAATGATTTATAGCCCCCCTGGGCCTAGCCCATGCGCCCGTTTAAGTTAATAATTCATCCCTAACACAAATATAATTACGTACGAAACGTTAGAAACTAATTCAATTTATGCGACTGCCATTTTCATCTTATTTATATGATATTGGCAGGATATTGCTCTGTTATGAGTAGAATACAAATATGTGAACTCACCTACGAGTTGTAAATAATAATTTCATACTCAATGCCATGTGTACGGAAGCCTGTATGGTGTCAAAGGAACAGCTGATGTATGTGAACTCATATAATTTCCCGTATGACTTGTTATTTCTCGACTCGGCGCAGCAAATCAGCACGATTTAAAAGTAGAGCCGTAGTGGCTAACTGGTTATGGTCATCTGCAATGCGAAGATTTTGAGTTCGAATCTCGTATGCACTAATGAGATCACTAATTTTATTTAGAGTAATTAATCACTCTGTGAGCTTTGCGGTCAAGGAAAAACATCGTGAGGAAACCAGCATAAGTTTGAGGAGAAATTCAAAGACGTATGTATATGGGGACACTTGTGGGAAAGGCGTGCAAGGTATTATAACAGTCCTGTAGTGAGTAGAGTTTTCACAATTAGTCTTTGATTGGATTGTAGTAATTCCAATAAAGATTAATATAAATATAAAGATTTTACTGAATAAGCAGTTTTAAAACGTAGATCCATACTTTACATACATCGTTAAATTTCTACGCATTTATCTCATTAATTCCACGTTTCAATTTTCACTGGATCATATTCAGGTAAACAAAATTGGGCGAAATGATGAATTGGGGTAAGATGGAAAATTGTGTCAAGTTTTGAAATACTGAAGCATACATACAGTGGATTTGGGTTAATGAGTGCGATGTGGATGGGTTGGAGATTATATAACTCCCATCTAGTGTACGCTAGCTGCGTTAAATTAATACACGGACATTTTGATGTTTTTATCTTACTTGGTGGTTGTGACTTTGCAAAACCGTGTTCTCTCATAATGAAAAATTCTCATAGTAGCTTTCTTAGAAGTGGTAATAGTTATTTCATAGATAAAATATACGCTTTGGTGGCCGAATCCGTAACGCGAAGATCTCAAGATCGAACCCTGACTGCAATTAGGTTTTTTTATCATAAGTACAGTAACACTTCATATATATCTATGCGTGCGTATGCGAATTTGCGCATATACGTGTATGTCACGTTGGAACCTAAATATGTACATACCATCACGCCGAGTTCCTAACGGGGTAGAGAGTATAGAGCGCCAGTTCTCCCTAGACTTACACACCTCTTTCGGTTCGTCCACATTCATCAGTATCTTCATACATGCTCGTCGGTTTCGAGTACTAAATATGTCTGCTGTAAAATAGCCTTTACAACACTGCCAACCACTTCGGAGACCCTTGTAGTATGTCGTGAAGATATATATATATACAGTTTTTCACGACATACTGCAATTCTTTTTATGAGCTTTTTACTGCGTATATACCACCTAGTAAGTCGACCCCGCCTTGTCGGTAGCAAACGACTACTAAAATATACAAAAGTAGGTTGCGAGTCACAAATTGCGTTCACTGTGTAGCTGTATTTTATGGTTGTTTTGGCTTTTTCCTTCATACCTACCTCCAGTACTTTATATACGTAGATACCCAGTATATGTACATTCTTGTTCATACCAACTATAGCTAAGTTTCTATGAAATTAATCACGGTGAGAAAGACACCGAAAGAAATCTGAATGCGTTTGGTATGTTATCCTCACGCTAATCTGTAAGGGATATGTCTACATAAAGCGCCCATAAGCAGCAGTAACCGCTTACCTTAAGGCTTACCAAATTTTGTTCGCCATCTAAATGAAAATAGAAAATGAATACACCGGAGCAATAGCATACCCGCCCCACTGAAGATATGTTTCAGTGTCAGTCAGCAATTTTTTTTATGAAAAATGTAAGTAAGTAACCGTTGTTCAACGTAATAGACGCAAGGATCACTTCAAACATCACATGCTAAAGCTACTAACGTTAGATATGTTACACAGATGATATATGAAAGGTGGCAAGTCTGCGTCCGACTCTCAGGTACGGCTGTACTGCATGTTCATGTATTTATTTGTGAACGTAAAAAAAAAAATATAAAAACAGTAGCAAATCCCGACCATTTTATTTACAGTACAAAAGCATTACTGTCAAAATATGATGAAGCTGGTAACACCGTCAGAGCGCGATTTTATTTTGCAAACCCGCTTCTACTGCAATTTCCCTTAGGGCTTTCCTACGTGATGCCAATATTCGGAACGAATGATGTTCCGAATCTGTTTCAGCGGCAATTTAAACGGTCGTTTTACTAAAGTTGCTGTGCTAAGTTTAATGTGAAATGTAAATTGTGCGGCTTTCAATTCGAACGTTAGTGTAATGGAATTTTGTGTTTATTGCCCTATAATACTGCCATTTTAAATTTAGTTCCCGGCCGTTATATTTTTTCATGACTGGTTTGATTGACGGATAATGTGGAATACTTTTTGTTTCGTTGCTTTATGTTGACAAAGTTTGAGCAAGCATTAATTATTAATACTGTTCAAAGAAATTAATTCGAACATGAAGTGGTAACACGCTTTATAAATTTAATAAGATTCTATCTTGTTTATAAGCAATAGTAAATCTTTGCTAGTTGATTTTTTAACAGACGTAGCGACATAAAGCGACTATTCATTAATCTGTTTTTTTTTAATTGATAAATCTATTGTTTCATATATTCAAATCTCCATGCTGTAGGCTGCACACTAACTTTCCGCCGGAGATATAATTGTTAGGTACATATACACAGGACTAATCCAACGCCATTTCGCCATCGCCAAGCACGACTATATGTACGTCTATGAATTTAATTTCAAACAATATGCAGGTTTCTTTTCGATGTTTTCCGATGTTCTGCAGTAAGCCGAAAATGCCTGCATTAAATAAAATATGTGTTTTTTTTCAAATCGTACTGGTCAATAAGAACTTCCAAATTCAAATTGGAGTTAAACAACAAACAAAATGAGAGCTTCACCCACACAAGAACCTCGCAGTCAAATTTAAGGGAAAGTTTTATAATTTTGGCTCTTTTCTATTTGTGTAGACGTTCCGTTTTCTGTTGATTTTCAGATCTGAGGGGATTCAAACGTACACGTTGGGCAATGAATTATTCAGGTCAGAACGGAAACTGCGTATTTACATAAGCAAATTGGGTGCTACGACTGAGGTACCGGCAACTGGGAGAAGAAAAGAAGGCAGATCGCTTGCATGGACAGTACCTCTAGGTGCTCTTCGACTGAACGGGTTCATGGAATAGCAGTAGCTTTAATATCTATACGTAAAAGTTGTGTGAATTCAGGCACTTTAGATTAATGATAACGTCAGTGAATGAACTTGAATTCTCGACTCTCGGCTGTTAGGCTACGTGCTATAATTCCATGTCTTCTTAACTGTAACAAGTCGCTATTTCTTATACGCGCTTGCAAGAACAGTATTAAACTGGTGTAAATGACCATATGTTAATAGAAATAGCTGTACTAACAGTATAACGGGCGGATGAATCCACCTACGAATACCTCCAGTCAACATCGATAACAATTTCTTGATGAATGTATGTATCTTGAATAAAGCCTCAATATTTATTATCGAAACATACATTATCGAAGAGCTATTTCTTGATAAATTTGCTGCTGTATTAATTGTACTGTATGTATTAATTTGGTACATTCGAAGCGTACATACGTCATATGCGTATTGTACATACAAACAGAACACAAGTGTTATGTTTTTGAGAAAACCTGTATATTCTTACCCTTAAACATCAGGAGAAAATCTGCTCAATATATGAGCAGATTTACTCTCGATGTTTTCCTTCATCCTTACGCATGTAGTGTCATTAATCACAGTATAGTGAGCTCGTGCACTAATCAGGCTGCGAGCTTGCAAACTTTGCATTTCTGGTGACTACTCGAACCACTCGGCCACCATGACTCATACATACATACATACATATTATCACGGAATACACTACACAATCGAAGGCCAGGACTCTTCCTATCAAAATTTTGTTTTCAAGATGAAACCATACTAGTGGCCTAATTTTCCGTTAGTTTCATAATTAGTTATCGACGTATATTGACGATGCAAATGACGGCAATAATCGTGTATTGAAATTAATTGTTCAGTAATTCCAATACGCACTGTGAAGTTAATGTTAAATGAAATTCCATGTTCGAAATATAATAGCGTCAATTGATATGATTTTGTAGCGCTTCAATTCTTCGTATAATTATTAATATAGACTACTACTTCGAAAAAACAAATTCTGGCAAATTGTTAGGTGTTATTTAACGGGTGCTAAAAATTTGGGACCTTGATTCCCCAGATGACCGTTCAAAATGCTTATGAAACCCCGCAGTGAGCCGTGGTGGCTGGGTAGTTCATGAAGTTGCCTGCAACACAAGGATTGCGAGTTCGAGTCCCGATTTTATCCCATGAGGATTTTCTGTGTTTTCCTTTACTGAAAGTAATCACACCACGAGCTTTTCGGTGAAGAAAAACATTGTGAAGATACCTGCATACGTTTGAAAAGAAAATAAAGAATTGAGAGATGGCGATGGATTCGCCGTGCTAAAGAAAGGCATGTTACGCTCGTTTGGACATATAGAAAGGATGAGTGAAGAAAGATTGACGAAACAGATATACAAAGCAAAAGTGTGTGCAAGTAGAGGCAGAGGAAGGCCACGGTCCAACTACCTAGATCAAATCGATCGGACGCTCAAGGACGGGAATGTCAAGAGAACTCGAAACTGACGAGCATGTATGTAGAGACTGATGAATGTGGACGAAGCGAAAGAGGTTTGTAAGTCTGAAGAGAACTGGCGCTCTATACCCTCAGCCTACCCCGTTAGGGACTCGGCGTGATGATATGATTATGATGATACTATGGAGTATTTCCTTAAAAAAAATAACTTTGCTTAACGTTGACTATGTAGTTTAATGATAATAAACACAGATTTTATCAAGAGTTCATGTCAATTGTCTGCCTCCTACTTAGTCTTTCTAACGTATCTAAACTAACAAGGTAAAACAAATAGTTACTTCCAGAACCTAGCCTTTATCTTGTCGCCAATGGGCCAGCTGGCCTTTGCAAGTACAAGTTTTTGGAAGTCTAAGGTAATCGATCTTTGAGTATAGGTCGCGTGTTCGCTTAACTACGTTCACCAGTTTGCGAAAGGAAATGGTTAGTTTTGTATATTTTAACTTTAGATGTATACTTTTAAACCCTATTCTATAGTTAGTTATTTTTATTGTTCTAGCCGGCGTCGTCAAAATTGTAGGTTAAATTTGTCCCAACCCAGGTCTGTACTACTATAAGTTTTTTCTGAACTGACGGGGCAGGCAGAGGTTTATAGGTAGTACCTATATAATCCCGCTGAGGGCAGATATTTGTGTGATGAACACGAGTATTTGTCTTGGATGTCCTATGTATTTATGTAAGTAAAGATATCGTTGACTAGTCACCATAACACAAGCTTTGCTTAATTTGGGACTAGGTTTGTGTGGAATTGTCCCAGGTATTTATTTATTTATTGTTATTATTTGTACAGAGCTTATCACACACCATTTTTCCTACGAGATTTATAGTGACAAAAACACGAAGAGGAATAAACGAAAAGAATGTAATGACATGAAAACAATAACTTTTGTAAGTTTATTAGTCATTGACATTTGATTTGACCGCGTCGTCATTTGTGTTCTGTACAAGATGATAATTGACAATAAAATACACTCGAAACCATTGGAAGATACTGCAATTAAATAAAATTATAGTGACGAGATATTTGTTGTATTGACAATGTAACGTCACATGCCTCTAAAATTCAGGTACAAGATTATTAAAAACAGATACATACATATCATCACGCCGACTCCCTAATAGGGTAGGCAGAGAGTATAGAGCGCCAGTTCTCTCGCTATACATTAAAGTAGGCACTAATATCGCGTTGTAGACAGCAACTCCAGTATTCTTGCTCAGAATTTTACTGCCCATCAACGCTGGCATGGCCCCATTCACCTTATTGCCGCC
The DNA here is from genome assembly GCA_016069955.1 of Drepana arcuata. Lineage (NCBI taxonomy): Eukaryota > Metazoa > Arthropoda > Insecta > Lepidoptera > Drepanidae > Drepana > Drepana arcuata. The sequence continues at coordinate 14,422 of JACCPG010007133.1, forward strand.
TATACTTCTTTCAATGTCTTTTCATCCTTTCCATCTCGTGTGAACATGCTTCTTTTCATGCTACAAATTCATTCACTTACTTTTAAAAACAGATATACAGATATATAGATAACAGAAACAGAGAACAATAAAATTCGAATACATAATTACCCCAGCATTTAGCATCCCAGGTTAAAATTGTAATAATAATATATCCTCACGCCTTCCCACAAGGGTCCCCGAAGGGGTAGGCAGAGGTGTACAGGTAATACCCACACACCCACTTTCTGGCTGAGGTATATTAGGTGCCAACGTGACAGATGGCGAGTCCATCGCCGTTACTCCAGCAAGACTATACATACGCCTTTGAATTTCTTCTCAGACGTATGCAGGTTTCCTCTCGATGTTTTCCTGCACCGTAAAGCTCGTGGTGTGACTAATCACTGTACTTAAGGTCAGAAAAACTCATTGGTACAGTCGGGATTCGAACTTGCGACCTTTGCGTCGAAGGCAGCTGCTCTAACCACTCGGCCACCACGGCTCTGTTGTGCCATAATTGTGGTTGACCTAAACCGCCAAACTAAAAACGTGTATTATTATTTCGTCGACAGTCTTTTGAAAACAAATCTCTTACATTTAATACGGTACACTTACCTTTACCTAGTATTTCATGCGTAGATTCCAGCTCATTAGACGACACAATCAGCACAGCCGATTTCCACATTCTCTCACGTTTCGGAAAGCTTTGCGCTATTAGCGAGGCTTTCAACCAATTCCGTGTATGTTAATAAACGGAATTGTATTTATTAGATGTTGAGATAATGTTATTATTTGCTTTCAAAGCCGTGGTGGCTTAAGTAGTCCCCTGCAAAATCAGGATTGCAGTTTCAATCCCCTGCAGTCTATAGTTTTGTCTGACCTTAAGTTAAAATTTATCACACAAGAGCTGTACGCTGAAGGAGTAAATTGGAAACCTTGAGTACATTATTTAAATTAATTGATACATGATAAAAAGCATCTGAATCACGTTCGAGACAAAAATATCTCCTATTTAAAAATCTTTATAGGTTCTCATTGTCATAACAAGCGAAATGTAAAAATCTTATTTATTGGTACGGAGGTTCGTACCATAGATATTTAGTATATACGAAAATGTACCTACTCTATTTCAATCTCCCACGTGTAACTCTTGCAAAAAATATATACGCTTCAACTCCGAGTCATAATAGCCATCACTTCATCACGCCTAGTACTTAACGTACAGAGACCTTCGTTACTAGGGTCATATAATCCCAAAGGGCCCGAGTTAATACGAAGGGACAGCCATTGTATGAGGTGTTACGCACATTTACCCTCGACGTGAGATTACGTGCCTTACAGTTTAACATTAATTTCGGAATTTCCATCTTAAGGAGCCGTGGATCAATTTTCGTTAACCTCGTTGCAGAGGTTGGGCTGCCTAACCAACTGGGTTGATGATTTCTATATATTCTGACTTCAGAATGGTCCTACATTCTGAAGTTAGCCAAGAAATGCAACTTTGAATAGTTTAAAAGAATAAAGAGAAGACGAATATACGATCCGTCAGATTATTAGTAGTAACCGTTGCCAATGGATGTTAAGAGCAACAGTTTTACGTTACGAGGTTTCATTCATACATTCTTCTGGACCAATTATTGTTCCCAAGGAAAAAATACCAATCCTTAGACGATCGTCTAAGTAATTATTCAATAAAAATTCAAATATAGTTGATTTTAAATTATAAAATAATGAAAGTGGATGAAGCGAAAGAGGTCTGTACGCCTAGAGAAAACTCGCGCTCTATCCTTCTGCCTACTTCGTAGTAGTTACTACTGCCCGTGTAAAATAGAACATGGCGTATCAGCGTCAAATACCGAAATAAAACCATTTGCAATTTATCGCTGCTCCCTTCGTGTGAAGTGCAGATGCAAAAATAAAATCCAGGATAAATTTTGCCCGTCACCTTTAACTCGTTTGTCAAACCGTGACTGACACAGTTTAAAATACTTTCATATTGGCTCTTATAGCTATTGAAATAAAGGCTAAAAGTACTTGAGGATACGTTTTAAATAAGCTTGTATGCGACCAGAGCCTTATGTCACTGTGGGTTGAAAATACGACGTCCAATGTATGCACGGAAATATACTGTCCAGAATAATGTATGATTGTGCTGTCCGATTTTTGCACCGTCAATGGATTGATCTGATGTCAGCAGTTGTTATGGCATTTTTTTCGTGATTGAGGTTTGTTCCTAAAAAAAGTTACAATTGATCGTTTCGCGTGATATTAAAACTACAGCGAATTCTTTTATTTAGTTCCGTGGGCACAGTGTAAGCTGCACGGCGGAAATTTTACAGTCGGTAGGTATTTATCTGATCGTCGTTCTTTTCTTTTGGCCTTATTAAAATTTTCCCAATTAAGGCTATGGTGACACCACCTTAATGACATTTTCTTTGATTGTCAACTTGAATGTTAATTAACCTACAGTCAATATTACTAAGAATTAATTATTCCGATGCCATTGAAGATTGAAATCAAAGCGAAAACTTCTCGAATCGTGATTAGTATGACAATTCTCATTTCTATTGAAATTTGAATATTCGAGATAAGGGAGTCTATTTTGATACTTTGTTCATTTTGTTAGAGTGTATTGTTCCTTTCAGTGTGATAAGCTAAGGATTTCATTATTGGTCGTACGAATTTTCATTAGGAGTATTAATAATAACATTAGCAACTTGACACTTTTTGATACTTGCTTGTTTGTTCTGACAAATTTTTGAAACGGCTGGCCCGATTTTGACGGGACTTTCACTGGCAGATAGCTGATGTAATAAGGAGTAACTTCTATTTTCATTGTAAGAAACTGAACACAAACTTTTTAGTTAAATTCCACGCGGTCGAAGTCCACAGCTAGTTATATTATAACACTGAAGGCAAGCGGATATGTATGTATATAAGAATTCTTAGAATGCCACTAAAATGAACGGCTGTTACTAGCCGTTACTTTTTTAATGACTTATAACCTAACCTAACCTAAACGATTGGCAGTCTAACTAGATCGTCAAAAAGTATTAAAATGATACACAAAGCGTTGTGTTGGAGTAACATTTCTGAGAAGCTCGAACCTTACCAAGTAGTTGGCGTGGGAGAGCTACTGCGCGGCTTTACGGCGCGTAAACCTCGATATGTAGAGGGTTTACTACATTACCCTTCTGAAATTCTTGTGTTTGAGTTCCTTATACAAATACACACATTGTTGTTACTGAAAGTGTTTGTACAGAAAATAGGTTCTGACTAACCTAGGATTGAATTTCGGCAGCTAACGCTATATCTTTAAGTAAATTTTCAAGTGTATGTTTGCATATATTAATAAGGTCTTCATAAACTAATTCTTGATTTGATATTGAAGGAGCTCCCTTGCTCGCGATCCAACAACGCCCTAAGCCGAGGTTCGTACCCACAGGGGGTGCCCTTAGCTGTGTTGCTTAGGACTAAAGTGCCTGGCTGGAGGCCTTGGTCTCGCCATTGACCAGTTAAGTAGCAAAAGTTCCCGGAACTCACGCTACGAGAGACAATATCAAAAAAATAATTATGAAATTGAAGGTTAAGGAGGAATAATTTAATCCCAAGACGAACTTTAATATATGCCTGCTGGCGACAGACTTACCAACTAACTTGCACTTTATTAAAAGCAAAAAGTTAGCTCTGCCAAACCCTTCGGGGACCCTTGTGGGAAGGTGAACAAATATAATAATTGAGGTTATAAGTCAATCTTACCTGAGAGGAGAAAAAGATATTTAATGTAATTATACTGTACTACTTATGTCGATTCCTTATTATTCCTAGATGGTAATTACTTTTTCATGGTCTCTAAAATATTTGACATTAAAAATATTTTTCAAAAATTCGATCGACCATTACTTAATTCGGCCACTGAGTATCAATTATGCATTTTTTTTCGTATGTAATAGTAGAGTATAATTTATATATACCTATACTAATACATTAATTCTAGTAAGTAAGAACGAAACAAATGATTGTCACTTTTCACGTTAAAACAATAACCGACTTTGAAAAGAGGAAATTCAAAAGTTTGTCATGGTCTCTAAACTATTTGACATTAAAAATGTAATTACTTTGTCATGGTCTCACATTAAAAATATTTTTCAAACATTCGATCGACCATGACTCAATTCGGCCACGGAGTATCAATTACGCAATCTTTTTTTCTTTTCGTATGTTATAGTAAAGTATATTTAATATTACCTATACTAATTTATTAACTCCAGTAAGTAAGAACATAACAAATGACAGTTACTTTTCACGTTAAAACAATAACTGCACTTTGAAAAGAGGAAATTCAAAAGTTTGTCATGGTCTCTAAACTATTTGACATTAAAAATATTTTTCAAAAATTCGATCGACCATGACTCAATTCGGCCACGGAGTATCAATTACGCAATATTTTTTTCTTTTCGTATGTTATAGTAAAGTATATTTAATATATATACCTATACTAATTTATTAATTCCAGTAAGTAAGAACGAAACAAATGATTGTCACTTTTCACGTTAAAACAATAACTGCACTTTGAAAAGAGGAAATTCAAAAGTATTATGCTACATAGAAAATAAAATTCCGGGAGTAGAGTGCAAAGAGAGATATGAATTATGAACCGTGACTTTGACAAAGTTCACAAAGTTCGCAGCTCGAGCAATTTTAAATCTTGTGACTTCACGCTTTACGAAGCACGCCCGTTTAGCATTCTGATAAGCGTAGACTTAACTCCTTTGCCGTGAAGCTCATATTTAACTCCTTTGCCGTCAGAGAAAGCCGAGTTGTTCGAGTAATTGCCTGCACATAGCAAATTTGAATCTCGATGCGCCAATGAGCTTTTGTTAAACTTAAGCATAGTCATTAGTAGGCAAAGGAAAACATCGGAAGGTAACCTGCTTACGTTTGAGAAAAAACTACGAAGAGCTTGAGTAACGCCGATGGACTTTCCATCTGTCACGTTGGCATCTGAAATATATCTCCGGCGAAAAGTGAAGAAAACGTGAAGATATAGGAAAAAGATTCAGAAATGTAAAAGACTCCTAGTGCCTCGTAAACTTAATAATATTAGTAACATGACCAGGTTAGCGTCATTATATAAATTTTGCGAAAAAAATATTTCGTTCCTAAATGTACACCGTCCTTTTTCAGTTATGTTCTATGTTGCCACAATTTTCTTTCAATGGAACGTAAGAGTGTCGTTACCTAACGTTAACTTTTAATTTGACGCATCCATATTATTCCAACCAAAAATGTAACCATAAAATACAGTACTCATGCCGCGTTTTATCCCTCTCATAAATTACCCTTTCCCATTACAGTGTCGTAAGCATTTAAAAATCCATCATTTGGAGTCGCAAGTCACCATCGGTTCATTTATACACCGTCACGAGGAATGACACTTCAGTTATGCGAACTCAAAATAAAATTACGTAAATGGATTACAAATACAGTGGCTTGCCTTCTTTTTATTTAATATCAGATTTGTGCGTAGAAAGAGATTCACATCATGGCTTGATGTGAATCTTTTTCTCAGGCTCACCGTACTTCCTAAAGGCCGTTTGCCGCTGTCGAGATCTTTATCGTGATCTGCTTTGTTTAGTTATATTTCGCTTTGATACTCGTATTTTGTATTATATTTTTATAAAGTAGACCCAATTCGCGAATAAACAACCTCATATAAATCTGTACTAAACATGAGTTAATGGCTGCGGCGGCTCTAAACCAGCGGGCAGAAAAAAACTGCTAATTCAAATCCCGGTCTGTGAGAGAGCTATTGAGTTTTTCCAAAATTAAAGTACAGTTATTTATCACGCACTTAATGATTAATGAAAACATCGTGACGAACTCGGCATAAGTTTGAGAAGAAATATAAAGACTATGGATATGAGGCACATACGTATGATAAAGTCACTGGACAGTGAGAGACTGTCACAATGGCCCCTAAATATATCTCCGGCGAACAGGTGGTAAATAATACATCTGCCTACTCCATCGGAAATGCTAAAGAAGACGTGAAGATACCTATCGTCGGCATTAATTACAAGTTCATTCATTCGATTTAAATATTCACGTGAAGGAATTAAAACTTTCGCAAATTTCCTAAGAATTATTTAAATGCATACTAAACAAACTTCTCAATTACTTGGTGATGGGAATAAATTATTCAAAACAATTAGAAGATCAAACAACAATCAACATACAAGGGAATCTTGGAACGCCTGAAAAGTTTAACTAAATTACGCGTTGAATCGTGCTTATGATGTATAGGAAATGGCTTCTTACAAATTAAATTTATGTTTATTATTATCAAATTATATTTATGATTAGTCATACCACGAGCTTTACGGTGAAGGAAAACATCGAGAGGAAACCTGCATACGTCTGAGAAGAAATTCAAAGGCGTATGTATAGTCGTGCTTGAGTAACGGCGATGGACTCGCCATCTGTCACGTTGGCACCTTATATACCTCTGGCGGAAAGTGGGTGTATGGGTATTACCTATACACCTCTGCCTACCCCTTCGGGGACCCTTGTGGGAAGGCGTGAGGATATATTATTATTATTATTATTATATACAAATTAAATACCTACATACTTCAATGGAAATCCATGATCTGATAAATGAGGACAATTAGGGTCTTCAAGATATTATAAATATAATTTTGTAGTAGAGAAAATTTCAATTAAATTTCAATTAGGTAATTCCGTGGAAAACTCGCTTGGTATAAAACTTATTACGCCATTTGGTTCACTTAGTTTGTCATATAAAAAATACTGTCATGGAAGTAGTATATTAGACGTTTCATCTAACAATATCTGATTAGATCGGATGCTAAGTAAAAAAAAAGATTAAACAATTAATTAAGTAGATTAAAATGTATATACCTGGCATATTTATTTTGTTGGATGTACTACGAGATAAACAATTTCTTATAATGGCACTTTGATTTGTAACAATTAAACTTTTATTTCGAATTGAAGCGTTAAAATTTCACTCGAACATTACGGCTAGTGGCACTACGCCACAAAACCAATTACAAAGACGGATTACACTAAATGCCTACAGAATTGAACCTCAATTTGTGGCCCAATATATTTTAATCCCCTTTTACGCACGTACAATGAATGTAGCATTCAAATCGGTGTGTCAGATTGTAATTTACTTAAAGTTCGTTTTAATGCATTGGTCGTAATCAAATCGGAGCGTTTTGAATTTGCACCAAGTCAAATATTATTTCAATATAAACGAAAGTCATGTTACGTTGATTTGGGCATATAAAAAGAATGAGCGAAAAAGACTAACCAAACAGATACACAACGTGAAAGTGTGCGGAAGAAAGACAGATAAAGACCTCGTTCCAACTACCTAAATCAAATCGATCGTACACTTAAGGATAGGAACGTCAAGAGTACTCAAAACCAGTGAGCATGTATAAATAGTCTGATGTATTTGGTCTGTAAGTCGAGAGAAACTTCTTTCCTTCATTCCTTCCTTCATTCCCTCTGCCTGCCCATGAGGGACTCGTTGAGATGTATATGTGCATATATTGGTTTAATATTGTCCCTGTATCTTACATGTAATATTAAGTAATCATATTAAAATATATTCCATATATAACAATAATATTATTATATCGGTCAGACGTTAGTAATTCATGCCTTCACCACCACCGCTTTAATATCTGTGATGCCAAGTACTGCTTCAGCTCACAAATTACGAGCAGAACCTTTGTTCGTTGCGAATATGCCATCTCTAGGTTTTATAATTTACTTTTGTGAATCGGTAACAAACTATACTTTACTCTACAAGAGCACTACGAGAGCATCAGTGATGGTAGAGTGGATCTAGTAGTAGCTTGAGTATTTTATGACCAAATATATCTCAGACGCAAAGGTATGTACCATTGTAGGAAGGCGTTAAGTTAACACTTGTGGTAATAACCGCATCTTATTTTTTTACATAAAGTTAAGTACCTTGTGTTCTTGTGTATCATATAGTAAAAATAAGGTTTCACTGTTGTTTCTCCGAACTAATATACATCAATACCAACTATGTGGAAACACTTCAATCAAGCTCTAAAATACACGTCACCAAACTAGATTAAGGCATCATTCCCCAGTAGAAAGCTAAACTCAAGACCTATCGCCAGCCGACTGTGGTCGTCATAGCTTTCCTTGTACTAACGAGATAACTTTTCTTATAAAACCTTCGTATTGAATATTAACATGTTCTTTATTGGTCATAAAAAGACGCGGTCACGTTATGGGCATAATAATCGAGTTGGAAAACTGTTTAGAGACGGGGCTCGGTAAAACGACTTTCAGTTGTGTCTAACTTCTAATAATTCCATGTATCATGTTACTTCGCCCAACCTCGCTTGGGTATAAAGTATAACTACGTATGTATAAAATACATTTTTAGTTTATAAGCAGGCAAATAGAAATAAACGTAGTTAAACGTGGTTAAATCTACAGAAGAAACGATTTACTTATTGCAGGGTCCATAAGGTGTGAGTCGTATTGCTGGTCTATAACAGGCGGTTGCAACCGCTCACCGTGATGCATGCTACTATACGACTACAGAAACAATAAATAATTTCTAACTTCTTATCGATCCTATTTAGGTGAACATCGTCATATATCATCAAATAAAAAAAATATAAAATATCTATATCGTCATCGAATTTCTTCTCAGATTTAGGTCGGTTCCCTCAAGTTTTCTTCACCTTATAACTTGTGGTGTGAATACATTTTAGGTTCAGAAAAATCTCATTGGTGCAACGTATGCGATTATTCGAACTGTCTTGACCATGCCTACAAATATTATTATTGAGACTTATTTTCATAACTTGTCAAACATGCCAACGTGACAAACTTATTTACAAAGTAAGTTTAGCAAGTCGACTCTACTAGACATTTTAAACTCCTGTTCGTAAGATATTATTCCTAGTTTAAATGGTTCGCTTTCTGTTTAGGTAAACTCGATTAGTTTCGCAACCATTAGGGTGATATTAATGTATTGTTCCTTTAACCTCAATTACTCGGTAAGTTTGAGTGCTGGGTGGGGAAATAGTAATCGTAGTTCAGGTTAGTCCTAGATACATTTGTGTTGGACCCAAATTCATCAATTTCAACTCTTTTACACTTAATACATAAAGCCTAGTTAAAGTCGAGCAATAAATATGTATTTCCATTTTATTCCAAATTGTACCGAAGCAGATACAATTATGTACTTTCATCTCCCTATGAAAGTCTAATATTGCTTAAACTCACCGAACTTCCCAAGGACGAGCTATACATACGCCATTGAATTTATTTCCTCTCGATGTTTTCCTTTACCGTATATATATTTTATTTTCTTACACGTCTTATTGGTAATATTTTTAAGTACAAAAAAACTCTCTATTTAAATTAGCGGGCCGTAACTATCCTCGACTGCGTAAAATACATACATACATATCATCACGCCAAGTCCCTAACGGGGTAGGCAGAGAGTATAGAGCGCCAGTTCTCTTTAGACTTACACACCTCTTTCGCTTCGTCCACATTCATCAGTCTCTTCATACATGCTCGTCGGTTTCGAGTTCTCTTAACGTTCCCGTCCTCGAGAGTCCGATCTATTTGATCCAGGTAGTTGGAACGTGGCCTTTCAATCTATCTTCACTCATCCTTTCTATGTGTCCAAACCAACGTAACATGCCTTTTTTCATCTTTACAATCACGCCCTCGTTCACGCCAGTTGATTTGCGAATCTCTTCATTGCGGTTTCGATCTAATATCGTTACTCCGCACATTTTTCGTAGAGATCGCATTTCAACTGCATTCAAGCTATTTTCATACTTCCTCTGACATACCCAGGATTCACTGCCATACAACAAGGTAGGTACCAATATCGCGTTGTGGACAGCAACTCGAGCATTCTTGCTCAGACTTTTACTGCCAATCAACGCTGACATGGCTCCATTCACCTTGTTTTCGGCAGTTATCCTTCTTTCAATATCTATTTCAATATTGCGTAAAATACTTGCTATTATTACCGAAGCTCCTCCCTATAATGTAATTTAATTAATTTATTCCAATACCAGTTGATGCGACTATCATGTAACTTGGGACGAACATGCTCGTGTATCTGTTTGAGTTTTACAAATACATGGGTTGAGGTTAATATATGAAATTGGTTTGAATATTTTAAAATAATTTCCTCGAAACTACATAGGTGTATAGATTATTATCAGACAATACTTTCATTTATTTCCAATTCAGTCTGTTACCTGTATATCTCTCTAGTCCGCCTAGAACGTTCGAGTACATTAAGAAACAGCCTACAAAAATATATTTATTTATATTAAACCTGTTTTGTCTGTTATATTAAAATTGCAATATCAGATATTTTAGGAAAATTGATTGCAACCAATGCCACATAATTTGTAGGGGCCTCATTAGTCTATTTGCCAAACGCAGCGTATTCCACTAAAACAACACAACACCGAGCCAAATGCGTAACATACACTACATAATTAGTGCGTGTTATGTTTATCGCCATACAAGCGCCGTAACGTGGTTTTTATCACATGGAATTAAAAACAATATAGAACCTACATAATATAGATATTATACAGATATACAACAGATATGACAAAACAGATATACAAAGCGAAAGTGTGTTCAAGAAGAGTCAGAGGAACGCCACGTTCCAACTACCTGGATCAAATCGATCGGCCGCTCAAGGACGGGAACGTTAAGAGTACTCGAAACCGACGAGCATGTATGAAGAGACTGATGCATGTGGACGAAGCTTAAGTCTAGAGAGAACTGGCACCCTATACACTCTGCCTACCATGTTAGGGACTCGGCTTGATGATATGTATGTAAAGAATCCAAAAGATCACGCTCGAACCACATAAATCAAATCAATCGCATGATCATCACATTTAACGGTTTCTTCGTGTATTCATGAACTGTTAAATGTGTTGAAGAAATAGGTACGTAAGTCTAAGGTGAACGGCCTGCTCTCCTTGCATACCCCGAGACTTTAAATGACAGGTCACTTACTTTACTACGATTTTATTTTAATTTATATTATGTACAACTTGAAAGCAACGTGTCTGGTACCTACACAGATAGTAAGCATTTGAAATAAATGTATCGCTTATAATACACACGAGTAAATTGACTTCAAAGTGATTCATGATCACGTGTGAAATATAAATAATGCTATTTGTTGAAAGCACTCATGGGATCAAACAGCTTATATGGATATTGGTTAGTTAATAGTTGTGTGTTAAATTGCTTTTTACTCTCAAAGCTTCTGTACCACGTAAACGCCTGTATTTAAGCTGAGAGCAAAGTGGTTTGCTGCGAAAATAACAGGTCTTTTGTAAGATTATTGCTATGTTTGCTGTTATCATCTATTTGAAGGCTTTCGAAATCTGCTTTCATTTTTTTAAGAGTACCACCTCTTTTTTTATACGGTTTCCATTATAGTCTCTTAGGATAGGATGCTCTATAAAGCTCTCTAAGAATCGTGTGAGAGAATTATTTGACCTGTATAAAAATGTCTATAGTAATTAGGAAGTATAGTAAAGTTTGCCTTTAACATCGTGTCTTTTGGACCAGCAATATTTTTATTCCTTAAAGACACAGTTGACAAATAATCCTTAGTGACTTTTGTCATCGCAAACATTTTTGTTTGGACCTACATGATCGACGTGCATTTGTATTTATTAATAATAATAAATAATTAAAATTTATTAATATAAATATAAACTTATTTAAGAAGTTATTCAAAAGAAGTAATAGATTTATACGTTACTATTTCTAAGAATTTTTACGGACCCATCATGCTTGCAAAATGATATTTGACAGTCAGCTGAAACCGACAGCTTATTATAGTATAGATAAGACATAAATTTCTTAAATTTTATAATGAATCATCATCATCATCGTCATCATCATCAGCCCACTCTAGTCCACTGCTGGACATAGGCCTAATAATATAATAAATAAGTACAATCAAATATTTTATTAGTAGAGGCGCGTGGAATGATGTTATTATACAAGAGCAATATGTGTGTAGGCAATACAAATTCTCATTTGCCAATATTTACCACTTTGCGGGCAAAACTGAAGCCACGTACCACCTCGATGACTCGATATCACCATATGCTCTATCGAAAGAAATATAAAGATATATAAAGAAATATGAATAATTTTAGAGTTAATAACCCTTGTTTTGCAAGCGTACTGTAGGTGGCAGTAACCTGATACCACAAGGCTTGCCGCATGCAATATTAGCACAAGGATCTAATCCATTCTCGAATCCACTAGAATACACAAAAAAAATATATGTTATCACGAAATAGGACACACATATTATAATTTCTATACCAAAGGTTTTTTAGACCATGGTAAATGGTAAATTAAATTCTCTTAAAGCATTTAACGGTCACCATAACTGGGAATAAAAAAAAGTATCATTGAATTTAACTAGTTTAAAAAACTATAACTAACTAAAGAGCCGTGGTGGCCGAGTGGTTCGAGCAGTTGCCTGCGACGCAAAGGTCGCAAGTTCGAATCCCGACTGTACCAATGAGTTTTTCTGAACTTAAGTACAGTGATTAGTCACACCACGAGCGTTACGGTGAAGGAAAACATCGAGAGGAAACCTGCATACGTCTGAGAAGAAATTCAAAGGCGTATGTATAGATAGTCGTGCTTGAGTAACGGCGATGGATTCGCCATCTGTCACGTTGGCACCTAATATACCTCTGGCGGAAAGTGGGTGTGTGGGTTTTACCTATACACCTCTGCCTACCCCTTCAGGGACCCTTGTGGGAAGGCGTGAGGATATATTATTATATTATATTATATAAAAAACTATAAGCTGCAATTGATCAAACAGACAAGTTATTTTCATGCCATTGAAACTATTTAGTGTTAACAAACCCTTTACGACTTAGCTATTACGTTCAAGCTGACGTGCCGAAAAAGCATCTATCAACCCTAGAAACTGCGATCAACAAGTTATAATCCCATAAATCGTTAAAACACTGGCGGGAACAATAAACTTTATAGCTGCGAACATTTTCTAGTACAAGAAAATGGAACAAATTGTTCATAGTAGAAGAAAATGGAACAAATTGCTCAGGTAGGTGCACCCCGCGGTGTCGTAAAGATCGAAGCTTAGTTTGCGCGGCGGTTCGGGAATGTGCTTCCCCGAGGGTTGGATATATTTAGAGCTTGAAACATTTTAAAGGATCCTGTTTTAAGGCAACCAATTTCAAGACATCTTTAGAATTACCATTGCGTGCATCAGGGTTTTCCTCTTGTACATTTCGTGTTTAAGCTAAAAAAGCAGGCATACATTTACAGTAGGGCTTTATTTACATGTATAATTATTTGCATCAGTGTTTATTAATCTTTAGGGAAATATTAATGAGAACTTAAGCTTCGTGCATATGCAAAAAGTCATGTAGATCCTCTTTAAATGATATTAAAGCTGTGAGCTTTTCAGCATTTCAGGCATATTTTAAATGGAATCCAAGAATAAAATGTGCTATAATGAGTTAATAAATAAATTCAATGACAACCCCATTTGGTTGAAATTTAACATGGCCCACAAACTTTGGTAATGAATTAATTAACTACCCAAAATTGTTGACGACGAAAATCAGCATTTTAACTCCGTACTTTATTAAAATTCTGCAAACTTATGAAAGTTCATATTGATCGGTTACCGTTGGGCCACAAATTCTGCGAAAATTCTAATTTGGCCTGTCATTTAAGTTAATGCTATCGTTATGGTGGAGCAAGTAAAGGCTGTACCATACTGGGAGGAAGTTTTAAGGCATATACTTGTAACTAAAGCGTACTCTCCTTGCCATGCCAAGCTGTTACCAGTATTAATACTTCCTTATTACCCACCGTTGCGTGGTATTCTGCATCCTTGGTTTTGAATTGCGACTTATTGAGCCTTGCATCATTGTCTCCGTTCCATACTTAGAACATTTTTTATAGCAAACATCATATCTGTATTCGCAAAATTTCTAATAGCGAGGCATTCCTAAATGAACGTTTAATTATTTAACACAATTGTAACGTTCGAGTAAATTGTATAGTGGGTGTAGGCAGTGAGCTACTAGTTGATCACTTCGCCCAATACCTACACTGTGCAATATAGAGTTTCCAGAAGACCTCCGAGTAGCGCATATTAGGCGGTGAAGAGACACGTTTGCATAAGCGGTTATTTGAACAAAAGATAGACAACTCGTGGGTTCACGCCTTGACATTATGAGTAAGCCCTTTACATAGTTTGCACAAGCATTCTGTTTAAGTTATATTCGGTAATGACTTTATTATAATATTGCAAGTATCCAGGCATAATTACTATACAAATCTTGAAGAAGAATATTAGGTATTCTTCTGATTTTAAAATGCCTACATATGTACATACATACATTATCATCACGCCTAATCCTTAATGCGATAGGCAGAGGGATTAGAGCTCCAATTCTCTCTATACTTACATATCTCTTTCGCTTCATTCACATTCATTAGTCTATTTATACATACTTGTCGGTTTCGAGTGCTCGTGATGTTCTAATCCTTGAGTGTCCGATCGATTTTATTTAGAAAATTGGAATGTGGTCTTCCTCGGCTTCTTTTTCCCCAGACTTTCCCATTGTATATCTGATTTGTCAGTTTTATTATTCACTCATCACTATGTACATAATAAAATCCCCTTAAGAACGTTTTTTGTCGTCCAAAAAAGTTAGCAAATGTGTACATTTTGTTGCAATTATAAAAGCTACTTATGATGAGATATGCTAAAAAAAAATTGAAATATATTATAGGAAACTTATCACTGTGACGGAACCCTAGAAAAATGACCGTTTTGACATTATTACCAAAGTTTGCTCGTGACAAACTTATTCTGTAGCGACACTTGTTCCAAATTGCCAATTGGGTTATTATGCAGGTAGTTTGGAAAGACTATTACGATTCATTAAGTATTTTATGGAAGTTTACTCATAACTGCGAAAAACAAAACATCGAAGAAAGGCTCTTATAACTTGCTTGGGATAGGATCTTTTTATTTTCCAAGTATTGTGCGGGCAATTGTAAACATTGTTTTATAGAACAGTGCTACGACGGACAAAAATTGTTAGCTATATTAAAACCCTACATCAATGTATATAGAGTTGATAAATAGGTTGTAAACCTATCGTTTTATATATAATAATATATCCTCACGCCTTCCCACAAGGGTCCCCGAAGGGGTAGGCAGAGGTGTATAGGTAATACCCACACACCCACTTTCCGCCAGAGGTATATTCTGTGCCAACGTGACAGATGGCGAGTCCATCGCCGTTACTCAAGCACGACTATACATACGCCTTTGAATTTCTTCACATTATTTGTTTGTAAGTTTATGTTACATTACATAATTAAAAATGTCCGGACTTTATATATCTTATTTAATTTTAAAGCGGTTTTTTTTTAATTCGTTGAAAAGCTTCACACACCCTGTTACAACACACCTTTGACTTCTCCTTGATGACCCTTGTAGGAAGACGTGAAGATATAAACATATTTTATCCATCGCCATTACTCAAGCACGACTATACATACGCCTTTGTATTGCTTCTCATACCTACATATAGGACAGTTTATTTCAGAAAAAATGTAACGAAATCTAATAGTTTTTTTTTTATACAACAAGATTGGCAAACAAGCATACGGCACTTGATGGGAAACGGTCACCGTAGCCTATTTACGCTCACGATACTGAAGTATAACTTGGTCGTTGCCACTCTGTGTTCGGAGAGTTATAGTGTGTTGGCATCATAATGGGTTTAATACCTCTGCTTCCAACACAATGTAACAAACCTCCCTCCTCCCCAAGGAGCTCATTACTGGAAACCTTATTCACCGTGTAGGAACACAACACAAAATATGTGTTATTTGGCTACGGACTTCTATAAGGTGGAGGTCCTGCCCCAGTCGGGCAGCTCCAAATTCGAACGGGAAACCCGTTATGCCCTACCTCTCTTAAATAACTTATATAGTATAGCCGTTATATAATAAAGAGATGAAAAGATATCAATATATTCAATATTTATTAAATCTCATTCAATAAAACAGTCTTCTACAACCAATCAGCCCGAAATTGCTGCTATCAAAATATACGCAGTTTCGATGTGTAATTCTTTTATTTCCAAGAGGAAAGACATATTTTGTCACTTTGCGGACGGAGTGTTACACGGCAGTTCTTTTGTTTGACACTTTTACCTTTTTCATAAAATAGCCCGATAGGTTATTACAGAAACATCTTTTCCCGCAATACAAATGTGACGATATTTTTGTATGTATGCCATGTCCTTCGTTTATACACATACCACGTATTGGGCCATAAGGATGTTTTGATTTGTTTTTCTAAAAGCTATAAATATCAATAACAATGTGTTTTATTTAAGTCCAGTTTTCATACCTAGGTATGAAGAAGTGAAGTTAGCTCTAGCTAAAAAACATCAAGAAAAAGCCAAACGTCCGTAAATTACTTATGTTTATAATAATATATCCTCACGCCTACTCACAAGGGTCCCCGAAAGGGTAGGCAGAGGTGTATAGGTAATACCCACACACCCACTTTCCGCCAGAGATATATTTTGGGTGCCAACGTGACAGATGGCGAACCCACCGCCGTAACTCAAGCATGACTATACATACGGCTTTGAATTTCTTCTCAAACGTATGCAGGTTTCCTCTCGATGTTTTCCTTCACCGTAAAGCTCGTAGTGTGGCTAATCACTGTAATTAGGTTCAGAAAAACTCATATGTGCAGTCGGGATTCAAACTTGTATTATTTGCGTTGTAGGCCACTCGTTCACCACGTAAAATGTGGCTGCTCTTTCGGTGACTAGTGCAGTAAGTGTCAAGTTTATATACCTGGTACTATACATATAAAAATATTTATAAAAAAAAAAACGCGTTATTGTTTTGTTACTGATTAACGATTTTTGTTAATTTAACTATTAACCCTAATTACCGAGCCTAAGCATGAAAACAAAAATCGTATTTTCTTAATTCGTATTTCGTATATCAACATAAGAACCTCAGCTCTTTAACCTTTGAAATAACATTTCGTTCTATACTCGTTCGTTATCTTCGCCAAATCCAATGTTTAGTGTTTGGAATCGAGTGTTAATCGTCGAACTTCAACGATTAGGCGGCGATAGATTAAAATTGATTGCCCCTGCCTGCCCCGGGCCAAATGTTGATTATCCTTGAGGTTAACACTTCGCTTCTGGCTAAGCCCTTATTTATCATTCGGTTCTGACCTCACGGTCCACATATTAATATACAACAATAAATGTAGGAACGTTGATTACTTTCTTATGAATATAAATGGATGTCATTAGCAAAACTAAAGAAAGATAAAATAAATGTGTTATTATTTTGAGTAGTCGCCAGCAACACAAAGATTGCAATCTCGAATTTCGACTCTGCCAATGAGTTTTTCTCAACTTAGTTCAGTGATTACTCTTATTTATTGCACAAATATCTACCGTATATAAGAGCCGTGGTGGCCGAGTGGTTCGAGCAGTTGCCTGCGACGCAAAGGTCGCAAGTTCGAATCCCGACTGTACCAATGAGTTTTTCTGAACTTAAGTACAGTGATTAGTCACACCACGAGCTTTACGGTGAAGGAAAACATCGAGAGGAAACCTGCATACGTCTGAGAAGAAATTCAAAGGCGTATGTATAGTCGTGCTTGAGTAACGGCGATGGACTCGCCATCTGTCACGTTGGCACCTAATATACCTCTGGCGGAAAGTGGGTGTGTGGGTATTACCTATACACCTCTGCCTACCCCTTCGGGGACCCTCGTGGGAAGGCGTGAGGATATATTATATTATTATTATAAATATCTACCCTCGGCGGGAATTGAGCCCATGACCTCAAGCTTAGCAGCCAGGATCTCTAGCCAATACACTAGACGGCCGATAGATATATCTTTTCACTGGCATGTCTCAATAATACGAAATTCGAATAACTTCAAGACTGCATCACGCACGCTTTGCTATTATTTCTAACATTTTCCTCCAACTTAAGGAAAACATTTCTAGAGAATTTCCCGCTTGGGATTAAAGATCCAACTCAAACTATCATATGTGACTTTTAATTACTAATTTCACGGTCCTTGTGACTCCCTCGAGCATGAACTTATGACTCGTGACGTCACAGGTCACAAATCATATTTTAATCGGTTGGTTGAGCCGGATTGCCTTAGATTTATTCGGTAATTTCTTTAACTTCAGGTTTGCGGCAAATTCGTTTCATTTCAAATGTTATCTATGTACGGTGTTAGCAGTGAATGCTTGTTATCTTCAAAGCTGGTTATTTCTAAATCTACTCTAAACCGGCGGCCGTCCGTAAGGCTTGTATAAATAGTGTGGTATAGTCATTGGTATAGTCAGGATTTGACTCCTACCACGTGACTCCCATGGTTCTACAGAGATATGATTATCCTCACGCCTTCCCACAAGGGTCCCCGAAGGGGTAGGCAGAGGTGTATTAATAATAATAAACAATAATATATCCTCACGCCTTCCCACATGGGTCCCCAAAGGGGTAGGCAGAGGTGTATAGGTAGTACCCACACACCCACTTTCCGCCAGAGGTATATTTAGGTGCGAACATGACGGATGGTGAGTCCATCACCGTTACTCAAGCACGACTATACTTAAGCCTTTGAATTGGTTCTCAGACGTATGCAGGTTTCCTCTCGATGTTTTCCTTCACCGTAAAAGCTCGTGGTGTGACTAATCACTGTACTTGAGTTCAGAAAAACTCATTGGTACAGTCGGGATTCGAACTTGCGATCTTTGTGTCGCAGGCAACTACTCGAACCACTGGGCCATCACGGCTCATAATTACTATATAATTACTACTTACAATATATGTATGTAGATCAACAAGTCGTACAAAGAGTCGTCTCTTGACGAAAACAAAATTGGGAGCTGCACCGGCTACAATAACAAGAGTCTCACTTTTACATATAAGAATATACTAGCTTATGCCCGCGGCTTCGCCCGCGTGGAGTTCGGAAAAGTAGCTTTGAATTTGAAATTTTCCTGCTAGAATCGGTTCAGCCGCTTTGCAGTGAAAGTATCGTACATTATAATATAGGAATTTGAATTTTTTAGGATTAAAACAAAAAGTAGCCTATGTCCTATTCCTAGGTATAAGCTATCACCATTTCAACTTTTAGCCAAATCGGTTAAGCCGTTTGGCTGTGAAAGAACCGCAAACATCCAAACTTACAAACTTTCACATTTATAATATTAGTAAGATATAGATCGGTAGGTATTACACCCAAACAAAATATTTATAGGGCAGGGAATCAAACCTAAATGACTCTCATATATTCCTTAAACGACTTTCAAATGAACCTGTGAAAATGATCCAATTATATTCATAATTAATTATCATAAAGAGTAAATATTTTCTGATGTTTGTCGTTAAATTTTCAACCTTATGTGAACAGTTACAAATTGCCTCGATCGATAAAGTTGGTTAGAAATGTTAATTAATGCTTTGTCTGATGAGACCGCAGAACGTCTGACGCAAGTGGTTACGGAGAGCTTATTATTGTTTATGTGCTTTCGAATGGGTGTTATTCAAGTTTGTGCTTAATTAGGCGAGCACGTAGAGTTTAATATGTATGCGAATTCATTGACGTTTTTTTAAGTTTTCACAAGTTCTAACTAAATCAACAGGGTAACGTTTTTTACTGTTAAGTGTTTCGTCAATATTTGCACGAAAATTAGCTGGCACAATGCTTTTAGAGTATCACAAATTTGACAAAAAAAACGAGAGATAGCTATTACATTTTGGATAATTAAGAAGAGTATTGTTTATTATTTGAAAATTAGATCACCTATTAGCAACTAAAATACCACTGTCGTGGTCATGAACAGTTTACTAGAACGAAATATAATCTTATAAGTTGTTAGCATCCTATTGTTACTTAAATAAACTCATGCACAACGCCATCTAGTATGAAAGCCTAGAACTAAAACATTCACCTACTACACAGCTGTGTCGACTAAAACACGCTTTTATTTTCGAGTAATTTCTTGGCTAAATACCTATTCTATAACAATGGTTAATAAGGATACCAGTTACGTAAAATAAATATCTCATAATTTCTTAACGAAATCAACTGCTCTAGGGTAATTTGATCATATTATTCTAGTTTTATATTTTCATATATTATATACCTATATATTTTATTACCACAAGTGTGGTAAACAAGCATACGGCCCTCCTGATTGGAAGCAGTTACCTGTAGCCTATTTACGTGTAGCCTATTTACGCTCACCATACCGAAGTATCACTTGCACGTTGCTACTCAATGTTCGGAGAATTATACTGCGTTGGCAGTATAATGGGACTCATCCTTCTGCAGCCAACACAATATAACAATCCTCCCCCTTCCCAGGGAGCGTCATCAAAGTTGTATGTGATGACATTAAAGTACACATAACTGCTATGTTTTAAGTAATGGTTAAGATTAGGTAAATATTATAGGTGGCAAAAAGTATACCTAGGTCAAAGAGTTTGGCTGTACAGAAGAAGCCAATGGAAGGAATGTTATCACACATACGACAAGAATACATTTATGATGGTGATGTAACGTTTATAATGATGTATGAAGAGAGAGACAGACGTGTCGCGGAAGCAAAAGAGATATGTAAGTCTAGAGAGAACTGGCTCTCTATACTCTGCCTACCCCGTTAGGGACTCGGCGTGATGATATGTATGTATGTATGTATCGTTTGAATAATAATAATATCCTCACGCCTTCCCACAAGGGTCCCCGAAGGGGCAGGCAGAGGTGTATAGGTAATACCCACACACCCACTTTCCGCCAGAAGTATATTAGGTGCCAACGTGACAGATGGCGAGTCCATCGCCGTTACTCTAGCACGACTATTACTATACATACGCCTTTGAATTTCTTCTCAGACGTATGCAGGTTTCCTTTCGTTGCTTTCCTTCACCGTTCAGCTCGTGGTGTGACTAATCACTGTACTTAAGTTCAGAAAAACTCATTGGTACAGTCTGGATTCGAACTTGCGACCTTTGCGTCGCAGGCAACTGCTCGAACCACTCGGCCACCACGGCTCTATATATAGTTTGAATAGGTAGATATGTAAATTCTTAACTTTTGCTACTAGCGGTATCAAAGAAGCCAACGAATACTTATTTGTTCAGTTATTCCAGTCATACCCACTTGTAAATAATCTGTCGGAGCTCGGGGCGTACTATCATAGTATAAATACATTTATCATATGTATAATGTTGCATGAATACTAACTAACTAACTAACTATGAAGTCCAATCGCAAACAGTATTCCTGGTTGCGAAAAGAGACCGTTATAGATATAGATGTCGTATAAATTTGTCTTTAAACAGTTTAAAATAATGATCTCAAGAGCGCTTTGTTCTAAAGTCCCTGGTCAAGCTCAACCGAGTACATAACAAAAATAAATAATATAATTAGAACTTATAAAATTGCAAGTTTGCATTCGTTGCTGGGTTTTATTTAAAAATCAAAATATTTTATTTCACATAGGCCTAGATGGGCACTTATAAAACGTCGAAAAAGGTGCACGGTTCGGGTTGGTCTTTTTCATGGAGCAGAACCGGCAAGAAACTCCATGGTTACGCTTTTCAAATAATTTCATAGTAAAATCAACTTTCTTAGCTACTATTAGCAGCTAATGACAAATTGAAAGCACTTTTTTTTGTTTTACCTAATTGATATTCATACTAGTGTAATCACCCAGAAGAATGCAAAAAGAATGAACAACCGAAGAGGCCGCAAGAATACGGAAAATTATGCTTTGCCAATTGATAATTTCGCCCTTAGGCAGTGCATACCAAGCCTATCAAGGTAGTTTGGATGGCCTTCTACCATACTTGCTATGGCTCATCTCTGTACTAAGATTTCATCCCTGCTGACATCAAGTACTCGTGTAATGGGGTAAAAATCATCTGTAGGGGAAATGTGGAGTGAATATTTTTTTTCTAGGTATAATGTTCGCGTAAGTACGTTTGCCAATTAGTACTAATATGTATACCCAATAGTACAACTCTGTCTAGCTTGAAATTTTTACTTTGTGTGATATGTTAGACTATTAACATTGCATTTATACAAATAATTAACTTTGTATGAAATTCAATTAAACCAAACCAATGTGGTTACATATCCAAAACGTATGTTACTAAAAAGTTTTACTTAGTTCCTCTCAATAAGCCAGGTGAGCAGCATAAAGATAGCAGAAGTCGAAGATTACGTCCTCACAAATGTATCTGGGGAGCGACTGTCAGTAATTTTAACACGGCTTCCATAAATATCCACCGCCTATTATTACAAGCGCCTTAATCAAAAGATAGCATCTTAACAATGTCGGAGGCGACTTAATCTGAGCCCTTTCGGCCTTACCACAAATACACGATCACTACTCACACCATAATTCGCACCACTCACGAAATCGACTTATCATCATGACCGAAAATTATTCACTGTAGTTCAAGCGTTCCTCCTTTGTACATAACTTAAGTAGGCTATGTAAATAATAATATGCAATTAAAAGTGTATTGCCTAATGTGGTCCAGAGTGTTATTTCATCATCGCCTAGCCCAACCAAAGCCCTTAGGACATACATTTCCATACGTAAATCGATCATCTAAATACGGGTTACTAATTTGAGCCAACGTAGCCAACCTTTGCAAAAAATTGTAATTCACATAATTAGTATTAGGGCAAGTAACTTGGTAATGATAATTTCAATGTAATCGGGTATTATTAAGTTGTTATGTAACTTATGGATTCGGTGAAATTATTATGTATCTAAGGTAAGGAAAATCCTATTCGGGTCATATATTACATCACGCGTATATTCACATAAAGCGTTTTTTCTAAACAAAAGAATAATGTTTACGTATATAAAGTTTTATTCTTAATCATAATAGACTTCAAACTTGTGATGAGAACCTATAGTACGCGTCTTATATTGTAGGGTAAAAATAAACGGAGCTTAAAGCAATCGTTGGGTCGTGGTTGGTAGATGTAAAATACTAGGTTATCGATGGTTTTAGTCCTGTACTGCTGAACACTGAAATGAGTTGTAATGATCATAAGGAATTTGGTTTTACGGTGGTAAATCGCCTTTTGAGGAGCGTAAACGAGCATGAACATCAAACTTCAGAGATACAAGTAAATTATATTCAAACGACTGTTTAGCTAATCCCACTTGCACAATGCGCACTTGGTTTGTTCATTAAATTAACCTATTGAAATTAAAAGGTTCTCAAAATAAATGAAAATGGAAGGTGAAATGATCGGCCACCAAGAAACTTGGCCACCAAGGCCACTAGAGAGACCTAGTGCCTTAGTGTACCTGAGGTCTGCAATGCAAAGATTGCAAGTTCGAATCTCAACTATACCTACGAGTTTTTTTTGAGTCACTTAGTAATGCACAGGGCCTACCCAGAAAGGGATTAAACGAGATAATTTGGTGATATACATGTCATTAATCTATTTAAACCCGCAGGCGATCATTAAGTATCGATAAACAATTATCCCAAGCAAGTTATAACGGTTCAATATTAATTTACTAAGAGATACTCGATCGATTTGTAACTTCAACCAATGATTTACATAATCCGACACCAAATCGAATGATCGTGACACGAAAAGCAAGCCATTAACAAATTTTACTTCACGTAAGTATTGACAGTATAATTTTGTGTGATTTATGATTTCTGGCGCCGGTTTTTTATGGGGATGACCCAATTACCTGCGGGTCATAATGGGTCAAATTTTGAGCTGGGTAAAACGGGTTATATGAAATTGAATTTTGTTGCATATTATATGATACGAATGATTTATTTACATTTAATTGTTTGTTGTATTTCTGGCTATTCAATTTGTGCAACATACGTTCTGAAATACATATGTGATCTATTTGAGCGGTTAGATATGTTAGCTAAATCGTATTTTGAACATTGATCTATCAATATCCAATTTATATTTTTAATTTTGGTATTGTTATTGATATTGCTTAAATGTAATATTAACTTAACTTAAATACGTAAGTTAACTGAACAAACGGATACTTATGATATTATAAATGCAGCACATGTACCGTATATAATTTCGTGTTATCAAACAACACATGATTTTTTCTTTGCCAGTCTTTTTATTCAACCTAACCTCCGAAACGGCGGAACAGTTTTTGACGGTCCTATCACCGAAAGGCGTCTGTATGTATGTATATATATGTATGTATAGATTCTTACTTAATATTATAAATGTGAATGTAAGTTTGTTTGTTACGCTTTCACGTAAAAACTACTTAAGAGATCACTATAAAACTTTGTACACATATTCTTGGAGGTATTAGAAGTAACTTAGGATACTTTTTATTGAAAAAAAAAAACATTTTTATAAAAGATAAAAAAGCCGTCCACTCCGACGAAGTCGCGGGCACAGCTAGTGTGGATATAAACCTTTAGGTATGTAACATGAACAATTCATACAGGGACACATAGCTCATCAATAATTTGGAACTTCTAATGATATCTTTAAATTTCTTTTTAAAAATGCTGGCTATGCTGATAACATTATTCTAAGACAAAGAGACCTCATGCTTAAACATGTAATGATTCCGAAATAAATAAATGCTCGTGAAATTGCTCGTGGTAGGAAGCAATAAAAGACTTGCTCTTAATTTTTTGTCGGCACTATTCAAAGGGTGATGTTATGGCTCTTTGCAATGAAACGTATTAATTAATTTAGGGCGATGAGTAATAATATAGTACAGTTAATCATGATCGCGATAAATAAGGTTTCATTGGTTACTAGATGTGCCCCGTGGTTTTACCCGCGTTAAATGATTATAAATATATATGAAAAATAAAAGAAGGCTTTTAATATTAGAAATTTGTCGGTTATAATCCTGTCAAAAACAATCCCGTCCCGTGGGTTATTGTTATTGTACCGTCCAAATATATAAACTTTCCTGTACATTAAGGCAAAACTGTGGTTTGATATTTCAAGCAGACATTTCAATTATATTATAAAAATATAGATAATTAAGAAAATACAATTTACTACTAACAGAAAATTCAATCATGTCAGACTCGAACCCGACTGGATCTGTGAGTTTTTCCTGAACCTAACTAAACCGAGTACAGTGATTAATAACACCACGAGCTTTACAATGAAGGAGGAGGAAGAAATAAGAAGATTGATTGAATAGTATGTACCTATATATTATGTACAATGGTTGTGCAGTAACAGCAGTAAGTAACAGACGTGCGCTCTGTCACTTTAGCACCTAAAAATATCTCTTGTGAAATGAGGGTGCTGCTAACCCCTTCCGATGTATCTTGTTGGAGGGCCCGGTATGAAGAAAATATATATAAATTTACACGCCTACCCAGAATACAATTCTACCTACCCCTACAAGGACTGTAGGGGTAGGTAGAATTGTATCTATAGGTAGTACCCACACACACTCTTTTCACCTGAGATATATTTAAGTTGCTAACGTGACAGATGGCGCGTCCATCGCCGTTACTCAAGCACTACTATATAATATACATGTATACGTCAAATTTTTTTTCAAACGTATACATGTTCCCTCTCGATGTTTTCATTCCCCAGCTCGTGGTGTCACTAATCACTGTACTCGGGATTCGAACTTGCAATCTACTATCACTATCACTACATACACAGCTAACTTTAATATGTACCTATCTTGTATGTTTTCGGTTATAATTCTGAAATATACTGCCTTAGCTCTATATTTATCCAACATCCTTTACTGTCTCGAATAAGACGTCAAAAATTAATAAAACGTTAGAGATTGCTAACATTAAGTGCAGTGTAGAGTAAAATTTAATACAAGTTGTATCTACGGCTCCCCTGAGCCCATGGCAACATTATATTCTGCTTGAACTCGAACCAAGCTCAATTTTGCTGTCAATACAAAAATAAACAAGCGCGATGGCAGGTATAAATCGACGGCGTGATTGCTTGCACCGTCGATAATTATTCAGAATTTTAACAAATATTTATTTTGCGCGCGGAGACTAACTGCGGATGGTGAGTTGACACTGTACCTCGAGGTAATATTTTGTGTATTCAGCTTTTGTAATTATTTCCGGTAGTTTTTTCGAAAGTAAATGCGTCAGTTAAATGTTTATTGCGCAATGTCTCTCCCACACGAGGTAGGTTAACATACCTCTTTTGCTACATCCATATTTGTCAGTCTCAAAAAAATCTTGAATTCTACTTGAATGAGC